>JACEGR010003446.1:0-104820 GCA_014170235.1 Listronotus bonariensis
TTATTTACTTTTCAGCAATATTTGCGAAGCTTAAAATTGCCCAAAATCTTTACAAGAAATCATGTTTTTTCTTTCAGTGTAGCAGGGTTTTGTGGTTCATACAAAAGAACTACTGATATAAAAGAACTACGACTATATCGACCCTTCTTCTTTCGGTATAACTAAACATACATTAGATGAAGATAAACATATACACAACTGTAAAATCCTATAGACAAATGACAATAAAAAATTGATAATAGGGATATATAGGGCCGCGACATTCGGCCATATTGCTTTGACGTGTTATGACGTCACATCTCCCATTTTTGGCCATGTTATTCAGTGCCGGAGATATACAGTTTATTGTATTAGTAGAACAACCGTTTATATAAGAGTTTTTAATTTTATTAAGTTGTAAATTCTTCTACTTTAAATAAAAAATATTTGGAATTACATCTTTCAACAAATATCACTTCCAAAACAATGCAAAATGAAATGCGCAAATTCTAGACGCCACTGGATTGATCATTGGCTTTGATTTTACCCAGTCTTGCCAACTTTTCTCCGTGGAGTGCCCTTCCTTGCGTCCCCGACCTCGAACCGCCTGAAAGTTGAGGATATGTCGCAACCTTATAAATATAAACTAACCTTGTCTACCACCACCCAACATAACCTCACTTTCTGGTCACGTACACAATATTTACAGTACCTATGTTTATGTTTTAAAAAACCCTGGAAAAATGACTCAGTTTTCAAGCCACGAATCTGTAAGTTTAGAAAAAAACATAGAATTAGGCGATAGAATAACAGAAACAGACCCTGCACAAATTAATGAAGTCTATGAAATAAGTAGATGTGCTGATTGGATTCGTAGCAATGGATTTCAAAAGTATGTAAAATTATATTTTCCGTGTTAAAATGTTTAAAATTGATTGTTTTAGGTATGCTTACAATTTCCAGATCATTTATTACCAGATTCTACGGACGTAGCTTTAAAATTACAAAATAAACTGGGGCTGACAGTTTATGTATTGGGAGATACAGCATATGAAAGGTACTTTTATGTTTATAAGAACAGTTAATTTATTATAAGACTGTAATAAATAGAAAGCCTCAGTAATTTTACAATATACACACCTACTATATCAAACTTAGTCCTTTTATTTTTTAGTTGCTGTATTGACTATGTCGCTGCAGCACATATAAATGCCGAAGCCATCATCCACTTTGGACCCACTTGCTTTTCCAAAACATCAGCAGATGTTCCTTATTTAAATATATATGATAAACACCCACTAAATGTTGATGATGTAAAAAGGTGCTTTTTTCAAGTATTTGATGGTACAGAAGAAAATGTTGTTTTAGTTATAGATACTGGGTATATACATCAATTTGGTATGTAATAATATGTTAAGAATGTGGTTATCATTATCAACTGCCAAGATTTTGCTTTTAGATAATATTTTTTGAGCAATTAAAAGCTATAAAAATCTAGATATACAAAATATTGATGAAGAAACTTTAAATTTAGAGAACAAGACTGTTGTTTTTATTGGAGGTGACCAAAGAAAACTAATGAATATAGACCTCAATTATAGACGTAAGTGTGTTTAATTAAAATGATAATAAAGAACATTATTTAAAATATTACCAATAACATAATATCCATTTTTTAGCTAAATCCCTATATTATTTAGACCCAAACAAAAAAACACCAGAAATAGTACAGTTTGAAATAGATCCTAGAATACTTAAAAGACGATACTTTCTTATGGAAAAAATAAAAGATGCTCAAACTGTGGGCATTGTTATAGGAACATTGGGAGTAAAGAATTATTTGAAAGTTATAGAAAGAGTAAAAAAATTAGTGGAATTGAGTGGTAAAAAGTATTACCTTATTAGTGTTGGAAAGCCAACTGTAGCTAAATTAGCTAATTTTGCAGAGGTAAAAGTATTCACAAAGTAGTATGATTGCAAAAGGGCTTTTTCTTTGAAATAAAATAGACATTTAATGTATTATACTAAATATATCTATATATTTTTTTAAATTTTAGATAGACATTTATGTAATGATAACATGTTCTATGAATAATATTTATGAAAGTCGAGATTTCTACAAACCTATTGTAACTCCATTTGACATAGAGATGGCACTGAACACCAATACAGATGACCTACAGTTTTCTTATGATTTTAATAGATACTTAAATACTTTTAATGCTTTGGATAGCATACAAATTAATGGAAATGAAATAGATGTGAGTCTTTTAACTGGAAAAATAAGATCTAATACACATCAACAAGAAAGTTTTTCTGAAAATATTACAAATAATGATGAAAGTCAAATAGCTTTAAGATCAGAAGGGACAGTCGCAGTGAATAGCAATTTTGGGGCAGGGTTTCTTAATGAAAGGTCTTGGAAAGGATTAGAACAGAATTTAGGGAAAACTGAGGTCAAGATAGCCGAAGAAGGAAGAAAAGGAATTGCCCAAGGATATGATAATGAGCAATTTTGATATTAAATTAAAAAAGCTGCTTTTTTGTTTATAATTTTGGTAACAGATAAACAGGTGTAATGTTAAAAAAATTGTGACGTTTGTTAAAATCTTGTATATATATGGTATGTAAAATTATATGTTTTTTTTTATATCTGTTGTTTACTTGTTTTTTATTTTTTTATATCTGTTGTTTACTTGTTTTTTATTTCATCATAAAGATTTATTAGTTTAGATGATAATATTATAAAAGTAGGAACCAGTAAAAAAAAAAAAATCAGATGGATTAAATTATGTTTCATATATCGCCATAAGAAAAAAGAGATCCTTTTCCTGACCTGCATCAATTTTAGGCGAAGAACCAATTTTAAAACGGTATTTACCAGTCGTTTATGTTGACGTTTAAACAATGTATTGTACATCAAAGTTGGCGCCAATTATTACCGTGGTTATAATTGGTTGAACGCCTAAAATTAATGCTGGTAATCGACGATAAGAGATTAGAAAGCTCCCCTGGAGAAAATTCCCCCTAGGTGTTCTCACTTTATTCAAATTGTCAACCTTTAAATGTAATGGAAAGGGGCAAATAAGAAATTTTACACCCTTTCCATCAAAAATGTCTACTCTCTAATTCCAAAATAAATCATTTAAAAAAAAAATCAGATCTCCAATTAAAAAAAATATTAGGTTAATGCTGTTTTTATTCAGAGTTGGTTCATATTCAAATAGTCAGTATTTGGAATAGTATTCAGAATACATTTTGCCGGTATTCGAATAGTATTTGAATACATTTGTCTGTTCGGTATTCAGCAGAATACTTTTTTGGTTAGTATTCGGGATTGTGTATTCAAATACTTTTTTCGAGTATTCGAATACCGGCGTATCGAGGATTCGAATAGCGAAATGTGGAGAGCAGTATTTGAATACTAAAATAAAGTTATCATAATTGGAATACCAAAAGAAAAAAAAGAAGAGGATCTTTTTTTCCTCAGAATTTGTGGGTAGTGGTACAAGTTAGGCGCGTTTAAAATTTAGAAAAATAGTGCAAAAGAAAAATAGGAAAAACTTTCTTTTTTTGCTTTTCAAATTTTTTAATCATCGGGTTCGTTTTTCAAGTCTTCTTTTTTGCAGTATTCAAATACTTTTTTTCTTCCAAGTATTCAAATACTCAGTATTCGAATACTTTTTTTCCGGTATTCGTATTTGAATACCGATTTTCCGTATTCGACCCAACTCTGTTTTTATTGATAATTTGATATTTTCTGTTGGTAACTGCTCCCGCACTCAGTAACTGGATAGAGAAAAAATTCGTTTCTATGCAATGTAAATCATATGGCAATTTAAGGAGATTTCTTTTCTATCGAGTTACAGCTAAGAGAGTACGGGGGCTGGATTAGGTACATTTTTTTTATAACCTTTAAATTTATATCGGATACGCCACTGAAGATGATTCATCAAAAATGACTCATTAATTTGCGCAATATTGTGAAATACCTCTGTTTTGATTTTACACTTTAATACTTTCAAAAATATTTAAATAATTTAAATTTTTTTTCCTGCATGTCGGTTCTTTAATCATTCCACATTTAAAATAACCGGTTTTCCGTAAAGCTTGCTTTACACTGGGCAAGTAACTCCCTTTGCTCTGATTGGTTGCAGCTAACCGATTAGCCTTATTTTAACCAATCACGTAGCGGCTGTAGCCAATATTCAAATGTTTAAAATGGACTTAACGTGGCCATCTTGATTAATCCGTCATTTCTATTTATGGAAAGCGTTGCGTGTTGGAAAGCTTGGCGTGTGCTTAACGAAAAACCTACATTTTTAGCCGAATTTTCTGAAAATATTGACTTTTCCACGTGAGTTTTATTTCGCGAGACAGTTTTTAAAAACCCGACTGATAAATTGTTCGTTGCCGGGTCGCTGTGAGCCGTTGTATATTTTTAGCCCAAGGCCGCCGTTTGCCGCCTATTTTCAGGAGACAAATGTGAATATTTAACTGGTTATTTCGAAAAATCTGTGGTTTTAAATTGGTTTTTAACCATATAAGTAAGCAGCAAGGTAAGTTTTAAATAGGTTTTATAAATTTATTAATATAACTGTTAAAATTCGGTGCAAAACTATATTTTTGTGGGTTTCTGTCTAACCTCCTTTTAGGCGCCATGAGTTGCTCAACTCTGTTGAACTAAGCTAAATTATTCTTGCAAAATTTGTATTTAATCAACCCTAGAGCCAGCGTGCATAAGGTACCTTGGATCGTTTTATCCCCTTTTCGTTCTTAGTTTTTGACTTGACTTATTTTTATACTGTTACCAAAAATTATATTCATTTTTTGAATAAGAAAACAGACCTAAAATTACATGTTACAAAGATTAAGTTCTTGAATTTAGTCTAAACTTCAGATTCCAATCTCTGAAGATAGATTATATATTTGGTTAGATGGTAGCCTGAAATCCATAAAAAATAGGAGAACACCAAACATTGAATTTTCTTCAAGTGTTCACTTCACCTAACATTATTTTAATGTTAAAGGGTAACAGTTTAATAAACGGCTTTCTGCTGTTTTAAGGGTTTTTTTAAAAATTATTTATACTTACATATTTTAGACACTCTTCTAAATAAAACGTAAGTGGCGAACATCCAAAATATTCCGTTTTAAAAAAATATCAGTAAACAAACTTAAGGGAGCGGGGAGTGAAAAGGGGTGCTGGGCGGGGTAAAATTGGTAAAACGAGTTAATGAAACTGAACATCACATGTAAAATTGAGTAAAAATTCAATTTTTTCCACACATTTTTGAGAATAAAGATTAACGATATGATAAATATAAAATTGGTAATTTATAACCTAAAAGTGGAAAGAAAAACGACTAAAAACATCAGATATACCATGCTAAATATGGAAAGCATTTGGCAACATCGGAAGGGTCTGATTCTGATAAAGTGTCTCTGGTGTAATTAAAGAATAAAAAAAAAAATGTTGACCAACAAGAACTAACCTGACCACCCTTTATAATCCCTCTTTTATTATTAAACATTTATACAATGTTACCAATTGTCCATAATAAAAGTGGACAAATGCCAAAAAAAAATATTTTTTTATTATAAAAAAATAAAAATAAAAAATTTTCAACTGCGCCTTTGTATTATTATTAAGGACAACTAATAGATAACATGTACGTCAAAATATTTTAACAAATCGTTAAAATAGTAGAAAACCGTATACTAAATAATTACCTGTTAAAGTTACAAACTCAATATTTTTTCGGTAATTATTTACAAACCGGACGCCTTACCGATATTAATGAAATTTAGTATATGGGGGTTTTTCTGGGCGCTGATTACGAATCTGAAAGAATTTTTAGTTGGACTGGTTTTGCTCTCGAGATGTTCATCATCAGACTTGATATCCAAAACTAACCTAAATTGACTATTTCTCTTTCCGATGATGAATATCTCGAGAATGAAACGAGTTTGACTAAAAATTCTTTCAGATTCGTGATCAGCGCCCCAAATACCAAATTTCATCAAAATCGGTGAGGCATTAGATTTGTAAATAATTACCTTTTTTCTGCAATTTAGTAGGTATGTATAATAATATTAAAACACCTACCACACGAAGAGTTACATACAGGTTAGGTTGTCACATGTCTAGGAACAACTCTTTGAGCTCACTACCTTTACTTAAATTAAACGGTGCTTCTATAGCCACACTCCATGAATATCTGTGTCTGTAATTCCAAAAATGACCGTATTATATGTGCTTGTGCTTTTAAATGTAGTATTAAGATTACATCTATGGGTATATCTAGGGATTTCAAAGTCACTGAATTGTTGCCTGAACAGTGTGTGTGTGTGTATGACATTTTTTTATTGTGTACATTTTACTATTATATGTAATTATTAGCTTTTTTATCAATTTTTTTAGTTTTAATTGTCTTATTTATATTACGAACTTGGTAAACCTACTTATTGTCTTTATTTTATGTTTAATCTCCTGTACTTTTATTTTTGTATATTGACTTAATTTTTAGCTTTGTTAACCAACTTTATTTTATACTATTTTTTTTTATAACAGCTTTGTTAATAAGATAAATCTTCTAACAATAAAGCATATTTTGATTTGATTTGATTTGATTTTTAACAATCATAACTTCTATTTCCATGTCTGTATTGTATCCACGGATGCACATTAGTATTTTTTCTCCGTGCCTATATATTCCTTTGTCTGTTTTTTAATCCACGGATATTTGTGGAAACAACATCTATTTCCCTATCTGTATTGTATCCACGGATATACATTTCTGTGGTTGTTACTCAATCTACTAACTTAACTTAACTAACCAGAAGCAACCTCTATTTCCGTGTCAAAGTCGGTCATTTCAGAGTTTATTAAAAAGCACCTAGATTTTTATTCTTTTCTTTAAAGCTAAGAAAGAAGGAATTTAAGAAATTAGTAAACTTATTGAACAAAGTAAAAAAACTTAGTATCTGAAACTGTACTAAAAAATGCATTATCTCTTTTTCTAGATGATTGATGTTGATAAATTGTCAGATGCGGAGCTCCGCACTAAGCTCCTTGAGTTTGGGTTCCCTGTGATGCCCATAACTGGAACCACAAGAAAAGTAATGGCTAAAAAGTTAAAGCTTCTACTTGAGAACAAAAAATAAAGTTGGATCATCAGATGGAAGAAGGTATGTACCATTTATTATCATATTACACAATAATTTATATAGTGTCTCAGGAAAGGTGTTACAAAAGGACAAATGGGCCAAAAATTTTTGAATTTTAAAACGAAATTTTGGGAAAACTGGTCGCATGGTCCAAAACTAATAAATATAACATTTTACTCCAATTGGTATTACACAGGGTGAGTTATAACTAAAAATATGAAAAATACCCAGGAACTAACTACTTTTATTTTTTTAATAGAACAAAATTCTACTGGTAAATGTTGTAGAGAACTTTTATTTTTAAAAATAGAACAAAACTCTATAAGTAAATGTTATAGAGAATTAAATTTTATGTCAAAATTTGAAGCTAAAGCATTAGAGTAAAAAAAATGTAATTGTCAATTTTTTACATTACGCATTACAACCTAAATAATGGGCAAAAGGAAGCAAAATTAAAAGAACATGAATTAATATTAAATATATTTTTTAAAATTAGAAACTGTTAATGCATAATGTCAAAAATTGACAAAAATGTTCTTTTACTTTAATTCTTTAACTTTAAATTTTGAATAAAATGTAATTCTCTACATCTTTACAATTTAAATAAACATAAGTAAATTACAATACAACAATTTTGTCCAATTTTTGAAAATAAAGGTACTCTACCCTGTATATTACCAACGGAATAAAATTTTGTTTATATCAGTTTTACTCTTGTAACTCTTTATTGGATTCTTTTACCTTAATTACACATATTTGTCAGAAAAGAACAAAATTTATAAATTAACATGATCTGTAAATTATACATTTATTAACCACGGTACGGTTTAGTTTACATCCAATTTAATCCTTAAACATAAATCTTTGAAATAAAAAAATCATACTTCACGACTTAAAATGAAGGTTTCCTGTATTACTAAATAAAATAGAACTATTGGTTTTTTCAGTAATGTTCAGATGATGCCTGGGATAATTTAGATATTCTGCTCTGGTATTATTCCGGGTGTTATTTGGGGCCTCAAAAAACTTTTATTTCTACAGACAAACATTAGACATTCATAAATAAAATGTGTATAACGAGTATATACTGTCATTATTCCAGTATTTTTTAAAATAGTTTGACAAGACTGGTTGTACTCCATTTTGTTTACTATCCGCAAAGCCTGTTTTTGAATTACAAAACAATCTTGAATTTGAGCATCCCTACTCCAAAAAATTTGCATAATATACAATTTTTAATGTTTCTTTGCTCATATATCTACTCAACACCCGAATTCCGTAGCAGATCAAACTTAGCTTTTTAATGGTGGTGTTGCGAAGAAAGATCTGAAAAGTATACCTAAAACAAATATTCTTTCCGAATCTTATCTCCAAATGCAGCAGAGTGCACATCCATTAAATGGGTTTTCTTTCAGTGAAGTAACTCTTATTCAGGTGCCATAAATAATTTAAAATCAAAATCAAGTAGAGATAGAATAGAATAGAATATATTCTATTCTATTCTATTCTATTTTTTACGAAATAAAAACAGACCTGTCTATGTGTTTGGCCTGAATGTGACTTTTTTTCCTCAAACCCTTCCACTTGATTTAATGAAAAACTGACCTGTTGTCCTCTGTGATCAGAGAAACCCAGCTCACACACTTCTACTACCTCATGCTGTATCTAAGAGTCTGAAAAAATGTTATTCAGGCAGTTTTCTCCTCAAGTTGGCTCGAATATTGTTTGGTGCAAATTGTAACCTCCCAGCACATCATGCACCCTCGCTGCATTAATGTCATCTGTACAAAATTCGGTACCAACATTTTTCAAGATTCCATCTAAATAAAGACTCTAAAAGGTGTTAAAATGCCCATACGGACTAAGATACAGACATATAATATTTACATTTATATCTTTTTAAATTATCATACAATATTCAATACATTTTTGTAAATTAAAATTAACATTACAATTCAACACATTAAAATTCAAATCAGTCCTAACAAAAATGCTGGTTCCTCCACCAGTTGACTCTAATCTGGCTGAAAAAGCTGCCAGTTTAAATCCTTGTACATGTTTTTATTTAATGCACGGTTTTCGGGTAAATAAAGAATTATTGCATGTTTCCTTATTAAGCTCGGGTATTATTAATACCGGCCTTATTTAAATAGTGCTTGTAAAAACAAAATATCCATAATTTTGAGTTATTGCAAATCATGTTGACATTACCATTAACCTAAAAAAAGGGGAAAAAATTTATTGTTTTGTGTTGTAGGGTATTGTTTTACGCAATTAAAGAAATACATTTGAAAAAGCAAGGTTTTGGGTATTTTTACTTCGTAAAACCTTTCGATTTTGTGTTCGGCAGCCGTTTGACTTACACAAACAGTTCCGACGTTAAGATAAGACCAAAATAAGGCACGACCTTAAACCGACATAAAGAAAGCCAGGCTAAGGGAGTCCTTATCCCACCATGCATCTGCGCAAGCTCAGATGTCAAAATAAGGCCGGTATTATTAGTGCCTGGCCTTATTTTACTGTGCAATAATTCTCTAATAATTCAAAAGCATTTCTTGGCATGGTCAAATCCCTATCTAATTATAGAATAAACAGCAAAGGTGATTTTTATTGTAGAATTTGATATTTTCAATACGAAATGCCCATCCCAAAAAATGGTTCCTATTTATTTACCCAAAAACCGTGTATGAAATAAAAAGAAGTCAAAAGATCAAGTTTGTTCCAAACCTAATGGGTATTTTAAAAATCATCTTTATTTAAAAAAAATAGAGTGGCGTACCATTTTTATATTAAAAAATATTTAACCTAAACCTCTCATGGACGACACTGGTAATTTTTTTCCTGTAAGCCAAAAAATTTCTTTTGGTGCATAAAAGGCATCCACCAAATTTTTTAAAAATATCTAAATTTGTTTAAAAGTTATTATAAAAAAACAATATTTTTTTTAAATTTTAACACTCTAGCTCCAAACCATACAAGACAATTAGGACATATGTTCATGTAAAAAAAAATTCATAATTTTTATTGTTGAATTTATATCCGAAGTTTCTCAGATACCTCGGCGTCCACCCTGTATAGATATTCTAAGTATAAATTTCTTATGTAATTTTTTTTTGTCCATTAGGTCTTTAGGAAGATATTCGAGTGAGGAAGAAAGTGATACTGATGTTAAGGCAACCAAAAAAGATAAAAATCGTAGGGTTACAATGGCTGCCCCAGTCTCTAGCACAACTACCAGAACTTCTAAGAAGATTATTGTTGAACCAGAGGTAAATATGTTAAAGTTTCTTTTCTCTTAGCTTTCTATACAGGGTGTCCAAACTCTATTTATACACGAAATAACTTTGCCCCTGTACAAGATACAAAAATGTACTTAATAAAAAATGTTTATTTGGAAACACTCTTTTTATTGTCAATCAGAACTAGTTAACATACAGGGTGTCTCAAAGAAATTAACAACTTACTATACTAACAACTATTACTAGTTTTTGAGATATCAGCAGTATGCTGATTAAGTCATTAACAATTAAAAGTAAAGAAAGAAAAGATATTGTAGTTGTAATTATTTTTTAAAAAATTGTCTCACTGTCAGAGTAACAAATAATATAATACCACTTAATTAATTACATAACGCTACTAGTATCCATGGCAAGAACAGCTAATAGGTATGTCAGCAATTTAGTTTATCTTAAGCTACAGTTTGAAAGATTTCTTCCATGAAAGTTTTCTTGCTGCAATTTTTCGATCTACACACGCGCACTATACATCAATTAAAAAAAAAAAAAAAAAATGCTCGTGAACAGAACGAAAAATTGCAGTAAGATAGAATTGCATGCAAGACACCTTCAAACTGTAAAAACAGCTTTAGACACATATTACCTTAATTGCATTAAAAAACCAGCAATTGTTTTTAGGTTAAGTAAGCAAATATGTATCTAAAATAAACTAAATAGCTGACTTACCTATTAGTAGTTCCTACAATGAAAGGTGATCAATTACATGTTAATATATTATTTGTCACTCTGACAGTGACAGAATTATTTAGAAATAATTATTACCAAAATATTATTTTCTTGCTTCACTTTCAATTATTAACAAGTATACCAACATGCTTTTGATATCTCAGAAACCAGTAATAATTGATGTATAGTGTGTTATACATTTTTGTTGTAGAATTTAATAGAGTCAAAATTTGTTTAAATATACATTTCCATTTTAAGAAAAACCTGCTTGACAATAAACATTGTTTTTGAGACCTTGTATAGTAATTAGTACTGTCAATAAAAAGAGTGTATCCAAATATACATTTTTATTTAAAGTTTATTTTTGTATCTTATACAGGGGCGAAGTTATTTCAGGTATAAATAGAGGTGGTGCACCATGTATATATAAAAAAATAGATCACAAAGGTCAGTTATTCATCTAAACTCTTGGTTATTAATTATGGTAAAATAAATTCGGTGTTAATTTTCTGAATTTTTTTATTTATTTATTTATTTATTTATTCAACAACAACTACAGGAGGATACATACAATATCTAAGCCTAATTACAGATTGTGTTTAATATTGGGACACTTGGAAGGCGACAAAGAGTATTCCGAGTGTCCAGTTCCTTATGCTACTTAATGCTTACTTATTAGTTATTGCCTACATATATTCTACTACTAATAGTCTAACTACACAATACACTATTATTTTTACCATATAATACATTCCTAATTTTCCTACTAAACATTTTATTAGAGTCACCAAATATATCACAGAATTGCTGATGTTTGTTATAATTTATGATCATTGAATTTACAGGAGATTTTCTTTGATAGTTCACTCTATAATGTCTTAACACTAAACGTTCTAAAGCCAACCATTCTAGTCCTGTTAGGAACACACATATTCACTGATTTTAAAGTTACATTATCAAACGCTAATCCATTCATAAGTTTAAAAAATGAACTATGCTAGTGTAAATTCTTCTCTCAGAATAAAATTTAAAAGTTTATTTAACATTTTAAGAAAATTAAAACTTTTATACATTATGAAGAACTATTCTGCTCTTACATAATATAATAAAAGTTATTATTGCTTATTATATTATGTAAGAGCAGAATAGTTCTTCATAATGTATAAAAGTTTTAATTTTCTTAAAATGTTAAATAAACTTTAAATTTTATTCTGGAGAAAAGCCAAATAATATTTTGTTTAAATTTAATCTCCCAGAAAACAAATAAAACATAAAATAAATTCTTCTGTCAAATAATGTCATAAGGTGTATATATCTCTATGTTTACTGGGTAGGTATTCTATACATGTTGTTTTTTTTATATTTTGCATTTTCATTTTACTGGACTTGCACTTCATTTTTTATTATTGTTATTTCAGATTATCAGTGCCAGCCCAAAGAAACAAGAAGTTCGCACTTCCTCATCAACCACCACAACTCGAAGCTCAAGAATTATTAAACAGGCCCAGGATGATTTTGATACAGGGTCTGATTCAGAATCAGACATTGTGGCGCCTTCAAATAAATATGATACTTCTGCCAAGTATGATGACTCATACAATGAAATTGAGTTTAACAAGAAAAGTAGGGCAGGGTTGTCCAGTTCATATTCTAGGTAAGGCATAAACTAAATTTATTAAGTTTACAGGATGTTACAAATTCGATAGGCAGCATTAAAATCTCGGAGACGGTAAGAGATACAGGGCAGGCTAAATTGGGGAAAAGGTGCACATTTTTATGCCCAACAATACTCTGTTTTAAAAATTTAAAAATTTTCAGCCCTTTTAAAAGTTAATTAATTAAATAATTAATATTCTGGAGAAAAACCAAATATTATTTTGTTTGAACCTAATCTCCCAGAAAACAGATAAACCATAAAATATGCATCCTTGTATTTTTGTGTTTCCTAAAAGCAAATTGATGTTTATTGAAGCAATTATTTACCTTCATAAATTTAATTATCTGCAGGGCCATGCTTTTTCCACAATCTTTAAAACAATTGGGAGCAAAGAAATAAATCTGTATTTTTCCGATGCATCTGCATTTCCTTTCAAATATAGGACATAGAACAGCTTTTTTTTAAATTTTGGGAAAAAATATTCTCCTTAAAACGTAAGTTTATTAATTTAGCAAGGGGTGAGATTATAAGATTTTTATAGTTTTAATGAGTTTTATGTTTAGTCCAAATATATCACAGCTTTTTTTGTTTTATAGGCTATTTATAATATCTCGCACCGTATTAAAAGTAACTCTAGAAAAGGAAAATTGATCTTGTGAAGCCTTACACATGAACATGTCCACTGGACTGAGATTCACAGTTGAAATGTCCTTGATTAGATTAGTAGCAATTTTAAGAAGTCATCAAATGTGTTAGGGTGAATTGTGTGGGAACGTCCAAAATTTTTCTGTATACCCTGTTTCTTATTGATGATTCTCCAAATAGATTTTATTGGGTTATGCGAATTTCGGATTATATTTTCATTTGCTCTTATCCTTGCATGACGTATGGCAAGTATATATCCTTTTTTAAATTTCCCATGTGTAACTTGTGGTTGCTTATACTGTCTACTAAGCTCTGAGAGGAAATTAAGATGATCTCGAATTTCCTTCAGGTCATTTGAAAACCAATTTACTCGTTGAGGTTGATCAGATCTTAAATATAAAATTTTTTTTCAGGAAATGACCGTAAATAAGCCTTTTCTAGTAAGTCAATAAAAATAGCAAACTTTTTATCCACACTAACATCCAGATTCACAAAATCCCAGTCAATCTCAGACACTATTATAAAACAGAAACATTCCTCTTTGTGTTATTGGTCTGTACATGTTCTTGCTTTCTTCATATTTTTCTACTTTGTATGTCATAAAATCATTTAGTTGGCCTCTATGATCAGAAGAACCTAATCCATAAACATCACCCGATACAAGTTCAAGATCCGCATCCAGGAAAATGTTGTCGATACAATTCTCTCCCCTGGTTGTCCTAAATATTGTTTGACACAAATTATATCTCTCCAGGGTGTCCTGCAGTCTAGATGTATTTGTATCAGCTGAGAGAAGGTTAACTATTATATCACCAGCTAAAACATTTTGTTTTCTGGTATCCAGAGAATTTAAAACTCCCTCTAGGGAGGTCAAAAAGGGTCATACGCCCCTGAGGGACTAAGGTATAGGACTACAACAATTAGATTAAAATCATTTAAAAATTTGCAAGAAAGTTCAAGAAATTTTCAATATTAAAATTTACATTTAAATCTATTACACTAAAACCAAGTGTTTTATAACACTAACAACCTCCTTCTTTTCAGTCTAACGTGGTTGAGAACGCCGTCAGCTTAAATCCTTCTATGTGCACTGTTTTTATTTCATCTTCCTTCATCCAGTGTTCCATTATGCAAAGAATGTAAATTTCTTTGTCTACAACTACAGCTTCAAGCTCATAATTTTTGTTTCTTAGGAATTAAATATTACCATGCAGCATCCTCAGTTTCACTGTCTTAGAGTTAACAAATTTTTTTCGGCGTTGAAAATGGTTTACCAGTACTCCAGTTGGACACGTGTTTATTTATGTATTATTATAAAAGTTACGGGTAACCCCATTTTATAAAAGTTAACAATAAAAACTTAAAACAAACAGATGGTGGAATAAAAAATATAGGTATATTTGACAAAAACTAAATAAAGCTAAAGTTTCACATTTCACAACAATTACAATACTACAATAAAATAAGAAAAAAAAATCCGTATCCCATTGTATATCACTTAAGATTTCATTTAAAGCCAGAGAGATTGCAATTAAGGGTGTTACTAGACATAAGAACCTCTTCCTGTTTTTTGGGAACTCTCAGTTTAAGAGAGCCCTTAAACTTGTCTTTCCTGGAAACCATCTTTTCGCAAGTGCAATCTTGACCTGAACCCAATCCTTGAAGGTATTTTAAAATATAATCTGCCTCTGTCTTAGGATCCAGACCAGAAACAAAAATCCAGGCAGTGTTTCAACCATTTTGGGCCACGGCGAGTCCAATTTTTTCCTCTCTTGCTCCTTGGATGGGCTACTATTTTTAACATTAATAGTAGGTCTCGCTCCACGATTTCGTCGTTTAATTTCGTTCAAATTTTTACTCTAATGAAGATAATTAAGTGACAAATAATTCTAAAGACATGATTTAAATTACACCTAAAAATTAAGAAAGCAATTTCTCTAAATAATTGATTTTATATAGTACACACTATAAAATATTTAGGGGTATTTTCCTTTTCCCACATCTAACCTTTTTTTTGCTTTCAGATACTCACCTCCCAAATCTGAAGAAAGCTTCTCAAGTACCAGAAACATATCCTTTGGAACCAATGTATCTCCGTCCCGACACACAACTTTTGGTGAATCTACAGCGCTTGGAGGATCTTTAGCCTCCAGACTATGCAGCGGAGAGATTAAATCAGATTAGATCAAGATTAAGCTTGGGAAGTCCAGGTATAGATAATTAAAATTAAGCTTGCAGCATTATTAAAAAGCCCTCATTGGCATAATTTTGAACTAGTACAAGAGTTCATGACAATTGATAGTCTAGTTTTTCTTGCTGTTGTGGCAGTTAATATCGTGGTATTTAAATAATTTTTATAACTTATTAAATAAATGCAATAAAAAATACAAGAAGAATTAGTCTACAATTTGTGCTAAGTGTTTTGGTGGTTGTCATGATGGATTCCATAAAAAAATTCTGCCACGAAGCAAAAATTGCAAAGTCAGATTTGTTATGCATGCAGTTTAAGTATAAATATTCAAGAACTTATGCTTTGTCACTTTATATAAAATTATGTGGAACGTTAGCTAGTAACTACTCTTTGTTTTATTTAGGTTTTTGGACAAGGATGTCTAATATTTTCTCTAAAATTTATTGCCTTCTTTTCAAAAGTGCTTTTGCCTCTAGCCGAGACTTAAACCCAAAATCGTATATTTCTGTAAATATTTTCGACACTTTTGATTTAGATACCCATTTAAATCAGCTGATTGACCGACACGCAACACTGCTGTTCCTTAATTTGAATTCCCTATTGTAAAAAATATCCATAATTTCTCTACCAGACTCCACACTAACTTAAGAATCTTTCATAAAAATTTTTCATAATGTCACAGATTATAAAGGGTGTCCAAAAATTTTGTTTGTACATTTTATTTATTTTTACACAAAAATATATTAAAAAATTTTTATATAATAATAATAATAATAATAATAATAATAATAATCTTTATTAATAGCACATGGCTAGAAAAATATACATATAAATACTTTAATACCCAACCCTACAAAATACCCCAACAAACAGTAGGTACATATGAACATAGGTCTGGAAATGCATTGTTCTTAAAATACAAGGTGTTAAACATTTAAAAATTTTTTTTTTTTTAATATCCAAAATATTCTTTACCCAATTTAAGTTCAGTGGCGTCTCAAAAGGCAACTAAAGGAATATTTCTAATAAAAAAACGGTACGCCACTCATAGTTGGGTAGTATTCGAATATTCGGTATTCTGAATCCTACTCAAAATACATTTGGCTGGTATTCGAACAACAAAGAAATGTGTGTATTTTTTTGGGTGAGGGGTTTTTTGGTCCTCAAAAGTATTTATAGTATTTTTAGGCAGATTTTAATGTAATAAATGCAAGTGAATATCTTCTGCCAGCATAGTCTGCTACAGTTAATAAAAATTAATTAATTAATACCTAATTTATTTATAATTGTGACCTTTACATGTTAATTTCATGAACCAAACGGAAAATGTTCTCACCTGGCTGCTGGTAAGTGTAGCATTCATAGAGATGGGTGCTTACTACAACAAGGTTTATATAATACTGTTTGGTACATGTAAAGGTAACAGTTATAAATAAATTAAGTATTATTTAATTAATTATTATTAATTGTAGCAGACCTATGCTGGCAGTGGTTGTTTACTACATTAAAATCTGCCTAGAAAATATTATTTTATTTAATTAACAGATGAGGGTATATTTTATAATGGCGGATCTTAGACTATCTTGAAAACTAAATCTTGGTATTAAGGTACAGCACTTTTTTAGCGATAATTTTGTGGGGTTTTTTGTTTTGGGGTGGGGACCTTTTTTTATTCTTTAAAAAGTATTCCGGAATACTAAATCCTGGTATTCAAATACATATTTTTTCTTATCTTGTTTAGTTAAGGAGAAAAAAATAAAATCCACTTAATGCATATTTTTAGACCATAAAAGAAGCATTGGGGAAACTTTTCTTTTAATAATTGGGTTTTATAATTTTTTTATTAGCAATTATGTAACAACAACAATAAATACATAATATAATATAAATAAAGTTTATATTCGGTCCAAAAATTTTAACTAAAATAACTGTTTGGGAAATTTTTCAGTTTTAAAAAAGTTTAACACCCTGTATCTTGGTAACAATGCATATATTTTTGTGTAGAATCATGCCTTAAAATATATATTAACGGAATTTCCAGACACACTGTATAAAATGTATATCAATAAGCAAACCTATTTTAATTCTAGGTTATGACAGACCATCATCATATGTTCCACCTACTGTCACCAATAATGTTAAAGTGGAAGAAAAAGACACACCATTCCTCAGCAACTTTACCAAGCGATTATCGGCATTGAGTAGCAGTAAAAAATCTGATTATGACACTAAAAGTGATTTGGTGAAAGAGCATGATACCAACGGATCAACTCTGTATGGCAGATCTTATTTGTCTAAGTAAGTAAAAATTTATTTTGTAATTGTGTTAATTATACCAAATTTTATTATCTGAAATAACAAAAACAAAATTATTAGTAAATAATAACTAAAATATCTGACATTTAGACAAATTTTAGATACAGACTGTCCATGGATGGGGTTTACAAGAGGAGAAATGTATAAAAAATAAAATATTTTGACAATAAGTTGTTTTTCATAAAAAAAAATTGCTTTTAAAAACATATGATTTACGAAGAGAATATGTTGATTTTATATACAAAGTAGGTACGCAAAAACTTAACAAACATGATTTTTCTCCGAGATTAAACTACCTTTTTTTATTAATTTTTAGGCAAAATATTTAGAAAATTTACTAAGAATAGCATTTTAAATGACTTTAATAATGTTACAAGGATATCAAAAAGTTTCATGAAACTGATTTTGGAATTATCAAAAATTAATTATTTTAAGTTTTTATAATAAAATGACCTAAAAAAAAACATAATTTCCTTTTAAAACGCCTATTCTTTCCGAACTCCTATACAACACAATTTTTTAGCTTTCAAGGAATGTGATCAAGGCGCTTTCGCCAAATTATGAAGTTAAATAAAAATTTACGTAATTATTTTTATTGACTCTAAACTTTGTTCTAAATAAATTTATCTTAAAACATTTTGCTTAAAAATGAGAAATACAGGTAGTTTACCCTTGGAGAATAATAATTATTGTTCAAGTTTTTGTGAACCCTGTATACCAAAAATAACGTTTTCTCTTCGTAATCGAATTTTTTTACAGCAATACATTTAATGAAGAATTACTTTTCCAAAAATAAAATTTTTGGTCCATTTCGTCGGCAATATCACAAAGTGGAGTATTTCAAGAAATAGGAAAATTGACCAGAGACAATATTGTTGCTTAAAAACAAATTGCTTCCTAATGTCACAAATTAGCAAAAGATTGATTTGATAGCTTTAAAGTTACAGAAATATAATAATTAACTTATTTCATTTTAATAAGAAAAAAAGTTGTGCAAATAATACCCAAAAAGCACTCTTATGAAATTTAAAAAAATAAGATACGCCACTTCGTGATATTGACAACGATTTGCACAGTTGTAAAACCCATCTGTGGACAGTCTGTATACTGGAAAGGGTTATGACATAAATACGACTTTGCAAGATTTAAGGTTGAGGACGCGAGGAGGGTTATGTAACAGGGAAAAACTGGCAAAACAGTAAAGTTACTATATTTTGTCAGCTGATAATAAAGTATAGGCGTCTTATAGACGAATTTGTGCTTTTCGTTTTGCATTGTTTTAAAAGTTACATTTCGCGGGTACTTGGAAAAAGGTATAAGGTCTTTGGTGAAAAGGGAAATAAGTTAAAAATACATTTAAAAAGGCATTCTCTAAATATGGAAACGGAAAATTATTCAATTTATTCCTAAAAGAACAGTTTTTGTGCCTATAAATTAACATATTTTGCTATACGCTATGGTAAAGAAAGCCTTTCAAACTTTTTCCTGAGCACCCGCGATTTGTAGAAAGATATGTTACCAAATATTTTTTATTTAAAGAAAAAATAATAATAATAATAAAGTCTTGTGCAAACAGTTTTTCTAATAATACTATAAACTGTATTTCTCCAGCACTAGTGTGGACACTTGTTTCATTTAATAACATGGCTGAAAAAGGAACCTTACGACGTCAAAAAATTGCCGCCACTATGACGACTATGTAAAACACTGTTAATATAAATTTTGTCCCCCTAAAACTCTTTTTAAAGGCATCAGCTGTTTTAAAATTTTTAATTAATTTTTTTGTTTCTTTCTAGCTTTAGAGCAACTAGGGGACGTGAACCTACCTACGAATACAAGAACAGAGAGGGCAGCGGCAAAAACAACCTGGTGTCATTTGCAGTCTTGGCTGGAGCCGCTCTGTTTTTCATATTTCTTGCCGTCGTGTACCTTGGAATGAGATCAGACACTTCAATGGTCACTTCCGGTAAGAGCAACCCATACTCGAAAGCCTAAACTTGTTTGTTTTATTCTATGATGTTTTTTATAAGTAATGCGTTGAGTCTTAGATAAATGTATAAATATGTTTACCAAAAATCATGTTCTTTATGACATTTATAAAATTTAGTATGTTAAGGTTAAAAAGTGTAATTACTTTTTTAATTTCCTTAAGACATTATTTTAAAACACTTAAAATAGATTAAAGTATTTTTTGTTATAAATCCTTAATACACTTTATTCACAGATGAACTTCACAATAGCAAAATTTGAACATTTTAATGTTTAAGAAAGTCGTGTATGAGAAATACTTTTGCTTAAAAAAAAACAAGATTCACTTTGAGGAAGATGTTTTGGTCTTGTACAGGGATCACAAAAACTACAAAAATGTGAGAATGGGTCAAGTAAAAATTGCCTTTGTTTCAAATAATTTAGCAAAAATCAAATGAGCTTTCAATATCTAGAATTTTAGTTAAAACAATGTAATTTTAATTATCGATACCACTGTTCTATTTAGTATGCTCTCTTATATAAAAAAGTTACACTTATTTTTACCTAACTTTTCATAGTAGCCTATTAACAAACAACAAAATAAAACTATTAGTTCTTATGCACAACTTCAATGGATAGACTTTACAATAGCACAAATTCTTGTGCGTTGGTTCTGGTATGAATAAATAAATAAATAAATAATAAATAAATAAATGTTTATTGACGGACTAGTCTTTTACAAATTTAACAAATATAAATGTATATACAATGAGCAATAAATAAAATTTAAAATTAACAAGAAATAATACCAATAACCATAGTGTCCCCTTGGGGAGGAAAATCTCAACAAATTAAAAATATGGTAATAAAAGAAAAATAAATATAAAAAAATAGACTATTTACATTACTTTAAACAAAGAATCACAAATCAATCAAGTGAGTCACTTAAGAATTGATGTTAACATCATAATAAAACATTTTTTCCTTTATCAAATTCTTTAACACTGGTAGTTTAACGTTAAAAAATATATATCTCTACAATAGCTATTACTCAGTTTACAAAATCTATTAATTGATGATGCTCCACCATAGTTTGTTCGGTGACGTCCAATGTGAAAGGTGTCACGATCGTGCAAATGTGTCTGAGGAACCTTTAGATTAATTAAACTAAGCAGTTCGAGGCAGTCAATTTGAGAGGAAATTATTTTAAACAAAGTAGAAACGTCTATGAATTATTGTCGACGTTTTTCAAGAGTTGGAATTTCTAAAATTTTCATAATTTTTGTATATACAATTTTATCTGATGGTATGCCAAGTTTAAAAGCAACAAATCTGAAAAACCTCTTATATTGTGGTGACCATATTTGACTGGCATACTTACATACTTAATAAATGGCCTTGAAACAGAAATATCATCAAAATTAATTAAAGTTCTCTTTATAAAACCTAGTGTTTTCAAAGCTTTATTTGTTATATAATCCATGTGATCCGTGAAAGTTAATTGAGCATCAAAAATAACACCTAAATCTCTAATCTTGGTGACTTTTTCAAGAGGAACATTGTTTACCTTGTAATCAAAATCAAAAATATTCTTTATTCGATAAAATTGAATAACTTTACATTTGCCGACATTAAGTTTCATTTTATTAAGTTCGCACCAGCGAAATAAATCATCTATCTCATTCTGTATCTTCCAAGAATCCTCAGTTGATTGAATCTCTAAAAAACTTTAAGTTATCAGCATATGAAAGCACTCTAGAGTATGTTTTGTAATTTTGGATATCGTTAATAAAAATATTAAATAAAAGACGGGATAAATGTGCTCCCTGGGGAACACCAGAGGTGACAATAATTCTATTTGAAATTTTGTTTTATATTTTTACAAATTGACATCTATTGCTTAAGTAGCTTTGAAATCATTTCAACATACTTCCGAAAAACCAACTGAGTCAAGTTTCACAACTAAAATTTTGTGCGACACTCTTATCAAATGCCTTGCTAAAATCTTTATACACAGCATCTATTTGATATCTTGACTCTAAAATGTTTATAAGTAATTGCTCATACAGCAACAAATTAGTAACAGTTGATTTCCCCTTTACGAAGCCATGTTAATTGTCAATGACAATACTCCGAAAATCTGTTGTTAACTTATCAGCAATTATGCCTTAAAAAAGTTTGAAATAAGTGAGAATTTACATAGGGGTCTGTAATTAGTCACCTCAGATCTTCCACCACTCTTGTAAAGGGGCGTTACATAAGACACCTTCCACAAATCGGGAAAAACACCAGAAGATAAAGATTTATTAAATATTATACCGAAAATGTGAGCTAATATAAATTTACAATTTTTGAGAAATAATACTGAGACATCATCAGGACCTGAACCCAAGTTGTTATTTAGCTCTAAAATGGCATTAAAGATATCTATTAAATTTATATAACAACTACCAATACTAACAGTCTTAGGGGCCTCAAAAATCTCATTATTACAATCTGTTTCATTACAACATACAGTAAATTTATATAACAACTACCAATACTAACAGTCTTAGGGGCCTCAAAAATCTCATTATTACAATCTGTTTCATTACAATATACAGAGGAAAAATAGTCAGCGAACAAATTTGCTATATCAAACATGAGTCATCATTATAAGACATACAGTTCAGTTCAGAGTTTTTATTTTTTTGATTGACAAATTTCCAGAAAGTCTTTGAATTTTCTTTTACTGCATTTTCAATAGATTGTATATAATCATTGTAACAGATCTGAGATAGTTCCTTACTACGATTTCTCAAGCGAGCAAAAATTAAAAACCAAATTAAGTAGTGCAGTCTACGAACTTGCAATAAAAAAAGAACTTGCTTATACAATGTCTTCACTAAAAACTTCTCTTTCGTCTAAAAGCGATATTGATATTTTTAAACCTTTGGAAATGCCTGAAGATATATTTAAGAATTCCCCGAGACAATCATGGCTAAAAGGTGAGAAACCTGAAAGAAAATCAAGATACTCGGATCCCAACCCTCAACATCTAAAACAGACATGCAGGGATATATTCGAGGTTAAAATATATTAATTTAGGGTTTGGCTGATTTATATCAAGTGATTTAAATAAGAGTTTAAATCATAATATAAATTAGCTGATTCTTTAGATTAAAAATAATTTAAATTTAAATCAAAAAAAAAAAAAAAAAAAAATTATTCTCTTTTTGTTTAGAGCGATATAGAAAAATTATAAACTTGATGTCTCTGCATTTTCGTTGTATAGTTAAAAAAATAGAAGTTTTCCTTCTTTTTCTATGCACATCCAGTTCCTAATATCTGAATGTACAAAGCCAAAAGTGCTAAATATTCTTTCTACTGACGCAGATTAAGCAGTTGCGCATAGAAACTGTTTTATTACTGGCAGCTGTTTTGCTTTCTCTGGCTCATCTTTTTGTAATAACCACCACTTTATTCCATTATCTAGAAACAAGACGCGACCGGAATTTTCTTGCAAGAAAGTTTGCTCTAATTAATATTTCACCTGTAAATTGGCGTAACAGGCCAATTGATATTTTTTATTATTATAGGTAAAAAAATCAAACAAACAAATAAAAAAAAATTAACCATTAAGAGTATTTGTCAAACCGCGAAATTGATTATATTGATTATCAAAACTACATAAATTCTGTAAAAACGGTATAAAACATGCGATATAAATGTAAAATTACCGATATTTAATGATTTTGATTTTTAAAATCCTTTGTTCTTTGATACTTTGCTAAATTATTAAAAGTAAAGGCAATTTTTCTTTAATCTATTTTCACATTTTTGTAGTTTTTGGAGTCCCTGTAGAAGACAGAACATATTTTAATGTGAATCTTGTTTTTCTGAAACCGCTTCCAGACTTGCAACAATTTGCCGTACCGCTCCACGCCGCATACACCGCAACATAGCGCGGACGTGGACGGAATTCACGTCGTTTTAAAGGCTTGGCGAATGATTCGCCGGTGATTCAGATGTTGTCAGTTTTTTGGCGTCAAAGGAGCGCGCAAATAGGTTGGTTAGTTTGGACGGATGTTTGGCGAATTGTTGCAATTCTGGAGGCGGCTTAAGAAAGTAGTTGCCGTTCTGCCTTGTCTACCTTCAGATTTGGTTCACTTTTCGGTGTGCGGTAATTTGTACTCTGAGATTAATGCTTGTCCTTTAGTTGGGGCCACACTTAGTACAGGTAATGGGAAGCAAGTTACTGTTGTCCATAATAGTAGAAAATTTATCAACTTAAAAGTTTGATTACAAGCAATTTATATTTAAACAATTATTAAAAGACATATCGGTAAAAAAATAAATAAACCAACAGTACTATTCCTATACATCGTGAACGGTAAGTTATACGAAAAAAATTGTAAAACCAAAAGATGGAAAATTTAATTGTCTATATTAAAGGTTCTCATGATTATGGGCCTCAAGTGCACAGTTACGGAGATACAGGCTCAAACGTTTTTTCGCAAAATGGCGGCACTTCCGTTCGCCGTATTTGTAAGTATTTTATGTTTTTAGGTTCATTATGTCATACTGCACCTATTTGTAAAAAAATAAGTCCGGGCGAATTTTTCAAGAAAAATCCTCTATTTCCTGTACGAACTGATAATTTTCCTTTTGGTTAAGGGGCTTTAGGGACAGCTCCAAGGTTTTTATAATAACCTCGAATATCTCCAGGCATGTCTGTTTTGGATGGTTGGGGATCCGAATATCTTGATTTCCTTTCAGGGGCCTCACCTTTTAGTCATGATGGTCTCGGGGAATTCTTAAATATATCCTTAGGCATTTCCAAAGGTTTAAAAATGTCAATATCGCTTTTGGACGAAAGAGAAGTTTTTAGTGAAGACATTGTATATGCAGGTTCTTTTTTTTACGGCAAGTTTGTAGACTGCACTACTTAATTTGGTTTTCATATCAGAACCAACGCACAAGCATTTGCCTTACACGTCTTTCTTAAACATTGGAATTTTTGTTCCATATGTGCTATTGTAAATCTGTCCGTGGACATACTGTATATGATGGTGCATAAGAACTAATTGTTTTATTTTTTTGTGCCATTAACGCATTTTTGGTAAACACTAAGTTTATTTAAATTTTTATAAATAAGTGACTCTAAAACACAATGGAATGGTTGTTGATATAGGTGCCTTTTTTATTTTCTTGTTCTTGAATTTTTGGATAGGGGTAATAAAAAATTAGTTTAGAGCAAATTTAGATTAAAATGATGGATCATATGAATAAAGAGAAGCAAAGGCTTATACCTATAAAGTTTGAAGTAAATGCTTTTGCTTATAAGTATAAGCAACTGCTCATGATATAGAAAAATATAGCAAAAGCTTTTGCTTATACTTAGAAGCAAAAGCATTTACTTCAAATTTTATAAGTATAAGCATTTGCTTCTTTTTATTCATATGGCCCATTATCACAAAAACGGTAAAATATCTCTTTAATATTAAAAACTCAAAGTATTTTACTGAATATTGTGACCTTTTGTTGTAAAAACACGTTGAAAATTGTTTTTTTATTTGTTTTTAGCTAAATATATGTACTCGAAATATCTGTTATAAAAAATTACTCTCTGAAAATCTTTAACGTACTTATAAGCAGCAATCTCATTGATTTGTTTTCTTAGAATTGTATGTTAGTTACTTATCAACATGTGTTTTTTTATATATTTTTACCCTTGTACATTTTTTAATAAACAATAAATATTTTGCTCTGATGAAAAAATTGTTTTCTTTATTTTTTGTTTTTCTTTTTATTTCCTCCCTTTTATTCCTAAAATACCCTTTGTCCAGTCCAAAATATTTATTGCTTATTAAAAGGTGATAGGCATTGTTAGGATGATACTCTGTTGTGTATATACAGAGTGTCCTATTTGTTAGGCCACAAGTCTTAGAAACATTTTATGTTTAGTTGGCTCTATGAATGGTTTATTATTTTTGATATCTTAAAATGGTTTATTAATAAAATTAAACAATGTAAGACTAATTCTCATGGTGCCCGGGCTAAATAAAGTAAAGTATCAAAGAATACCACACTGCTTTTATATGTGATTACTAAAGCTATATTCTTTTGAAAAATTGTTCCTTTAAAGTTATCATGATCTATTGGCAGATGACCACAAACTGATCTAAAAAAACATTATTTATTAATTTAAAACAAAACAAACAAAATTTCCCAAAGAGACGTGTCCAAAATCAATTTTAAACAAAATAAACGGGCTAAACAGCAAATTTTTATGATAACTTATTTATATCACTTAAATTCAAAATGAAGTTGGCCATATAAGATTGAAAAGAATGTTATCTCTTTCACTTTACCCACTCTGTTCAGTGATCAGGTTTCAAAAAAAAAAAAAAAAAATACACCATAAGATAGTATCTTATTAATCAAAATAAATGGTTAACGAAGTAGTGTGGGTTCTAATAGCCCTAAATTGTGATGTCACTGAATTTTATTTTGTAAATTTATTCAGTAACCCTGTTTTTTGTCTATTTTATAAGGGTGCCTATATGTATATTACCAAGTTGACACAAGCGCTTTGATGCGCACTAGCCAAATGCGAATATGAATAAAACTCATGATGTGTAAACGCTCCTAAACCGTTTTAAAAGTCATGATTACATTAATTGTTTATCCGATAAACTTTAGGGGGTAATTCTACAATAAAAAATATGAAATATGTTCTAAACGTCAAAGTTTTTGAACTACAGGGTGTTAAAAATTTTAAGAAAGTTGTTTTTTTTTATAATAAATTTTATACCAAATTAGATATTTGTAAAAAATTTAGGGGACGCCTCCTATGCAAAAGACATTTTATGGCATACAAGAAAAAAATTTTTTTACCAGTGTCGTTCATGAAGGGTTTAAGGTAAATATTTTTTAACAAGAAAATCGGTTCTTCCCATTTAGTTTGACACAAATTTGATCTCTTGACTTTTTCATTTGATGCACAGTTTTCGCGTAAATAAATAAAAACTATCACGGCACGGTTATTTCGTATGGATAATATCAAATTCTACAGTAAATTATTACCTTCTATATTTATTCTTTATTTAGAATAGGGATTGGATCATTCTAAGAAATGGTTTTTATTTATTTACGCGAAAACCGACATCAAATAAAAAAGTCAGGAGATCAAATTTTTGTCAAACTAAATGGGAATTTTTAAAAATATTTTTATTTTCGAAAAATGCAGTGGCGTACCATTTATTTCTTAAAAATATTTACTTTAAACCCCTCATGAACGACATTCGTAAAAAATGTTTTTCTTGTATGCCAAAAAATGTCTTGGTGCATAGAGGACGTCCCAAATTTTTCAAAATATTTAAATTGGTATAAAGGTTATTATAAAAAAAAAACATTTTTTTTCATTTTTAACACCCTGTAGTTCAAAAACTAAGACGTTTAGGACATATTTCACATTTTTAATTGTAGAATTAGCCCTTAATGTTTGTCGGATAAGTTGTGAAACACCCTGTAAAATGCGAATTTCGACTTTTTAACCAGTTTGAGAGCATTTTATTCAAACTCGCATTTGGCTAATGCACATTAAAGCGCTCATGTAAACTTAGTAATTGACTTTTGAAAATATACAATACTACTTTAATATACAAATAACCAATATTATAATCAACAACATTAAAAGTTATTATAATAGTATTGGAAAAAACCATTTGCACATTTTTGTTTAAGCAGATATTACAGGACTGTTGAAGCAGATGTAAAGGGTGTTTTTAAACAAATGCAAAGCATTTTAAGAGGTGATTTCTTGTTTTAAATAAAGGGTACTTTGCTATATAAACATTGGGTCAAGAGGTCAACCATTAGGGATATATCTTGATAGAAAAATGGCGGAAAAATATGGTTTTTTATATATTTTTATATTTTAATACCTAGAAGCAATAGAATAATAAACTATAATAAAAGTATACTTTTTAAAAAGTCAATTTGTGCATATTTTTTACCTACTTTTAGACTTTTGAAAAGGGTTGAAATAGACTACCCCACCATTCTGGTTAACTAAATAAATTAACAAAAAACTTACGCAACGATTAAAAAAAATAAATTAATCTGAATAGCTTGGTTTATCTAGAAACCCTTTTGTCACTTTTATTTATTTTTTTTTCATTAAACGTACCGCATTAAAATAAAAATTGTGTACTTTTTTCCGAAAATGTGCTGTTCATGTCTTAGCAACTAGTAGTGATGGAATTTTAAAAATTGGAAATCTTACATTGCTATAAAGCATAGCCATAGCACAATCCATTAAAAAATACATGTAGCA
The DNA here is from genome assembly GCA_014170235.1 of Listronotus bonariensis. Lineage (NCBI taxonomy): Eukaryota > Metazoa > Arthropoda > Insecta > Coleoptera > Curculionidae > Listronotus > Listronotus bonariensis. The sequence goes on from JACEGR010003446.1 coordinate 28,209, forward strand.
CAAAATTTTGAAATCTGGCAACGGTGCTAACATAAATTTTTAATTCTACGTGCCGAATACCTTCCAGATACCGAATTTTATGTACTCTAGATACAGGGTATAAGGGCATATTCCAAACCAATTTTATGAAAAAAATTTATATAAATATAGCCCCGAAATTGCTCCTAAGATACAGGTTGTTGACCTTTAGAAAGAAAATCGGGGTTTTAATATTATCTTTAATATGCCCTATGTGATTTTAATATAAGTTGGCTGCGGCGTTTGTTAAAAAAGGAAGGTAGTTTAGCCCTAAACTAATTTTAATTTGTGAGACCAGTGGCGGCGTGGAACGCATCTTAGCTAATATTATTGACAAACAAATGTACGCTACTGACTTTTTAAAACCTTTATAGCTTTTCTAGATAAAGCACCTAAAAATATAACTTTTTTGTGTTTATATATTTTTAAGTAGCTTGCTTAGTTTCCAGAGAAAAAATTAAATTCGCTAAACTGCATAATCCTGGACCATACAAGAAACATTGGGGGCATTTCTTTCAAAACTTAGTGTTATAACTTCTTATTAGCAATTATGTAATAACATTAAGGTAATAACATCAACAATTGGTCGATTAAATAACGTTTATATCTCTTCTAACAGCCGCATTCACCAATCTCTGATAAATATTGTGTGCTGTCAGATAAAGTGACGTTAACTTTAATATTTTAAAAACAAAAACCTCAGTGATTTGAGCTCTGTATGGTAATTTTTCCTTTTTTGGGAATGAGTCAGTGTAGCATTTAATATAAAGTCAATATGTAGTAAATGCCAGCTTAAAAAAATATTATCAGAAAGATAAATTGCAAACAGATAACTATCAGGCTGACAACTATGCGAATGGTGAATACGGCCGTAACAAATTTTACTAAAGTATAAGATTGGTAATTTTGAATCAGGGTGGATTGAGGTAACGTCAGGTGTTCCTCAAGGGGTCATTGTGCTCCAATATTATTTAATTTGTTTCTAAGTGATCTGGACAGCTATCTGAACAACTGGCATTTTCTGCTCTATGCTGATGACTTGAAACTATTTTGTGTGGTTGAGAGTGAGACTGATTCCAACATATTGCAGCAAAATTTAACATCCTTTTATAACTGATCAGTAACAAATGACTTATCACTTAATGTAGCGAAATGTTGCTGTATAAGTTTTTATAAAAAAAAAAAAAAACAAGAAAGTCGATCAGAGATATATAGTGGGAAATAACCTATTAGAAGAGGTAGAAAACATTAAGGACTTGGGAATATTTTTTGACTCGCATATTACATTTAGAGAGCACTACAAGCATATTACGGGGAAAGCTTTACAAATGTTGGGTTTTATCTTGAGGGTGGGTGCGGATTTGTCTGTGAATTCACTGCGATTACTGTACTGTTCTCTTGTGAGATTTCACATTGAGTATGCATCTATGATATGGTCCCCTTTTTATAATATCTATAAAACCCAGTTAGAGAATGTTCAAAAAAAATTTGTGAAGTATTGTGCATTTAAACATGCTGAATAGGGTCGAGGAAGTCTCCTCTCATCTTAACCTGTCACCTTTGGAGGTTAGAAGGGCGGTTAGTGATTTGTGTTTTATTTACAAATTAATCAATGGAAACATTGATTGTCCGGTTCTTCTTGGGCAAATTTGTTTAAAAATCCCTACTCGATCGCTTAGAAGTAATCAGCTATTTTTAGTTCAATTTCATCGGACTAACTATAGTTTTCATGCTCCAATCTCACGCCCCCTAGCATATTTGAATGCTCATCCTAGTATAGATCCTTTTGTAAGCTCACTTTATCTCTTTCGAAAGCAATGCCTCGGATCACTATTAAGTGGTTAATATAAGTGTTAATTTGTAGATTCTATAACTATGATTTTCTGATAGATGTATAAAGTAATTTTATTTTATGTTTTATTCTTATCTTTTAATATTTTATGTATCTGTAAGAAATTTTATAATGGGGTATCCCGTATATTGCTTAAATAAATATACCTATGAGTTATTATTTAAAATATCAAATAATATGTGAAGGAAAACAGTGATTTAAGCTGATATGATATTTATATTGTTTAGACGTGGCAGGGGCGGGCACCGCCAAGTCAAAGAGATTATAAGTTAAAAATATTATAATGGTGTTCGGTTAATAAAAAATGTTTATTTTTATTTTTGAATAAACCCTCAAACTTGATATTATTTTTACATAATAATATGGCAATATATTACATTAAGCTTGTTGTCACAACTTATATAATAATTAATATTGGAGTTACGAGCCCAAAAATTTGGATTTCGTACCATTGCTGTCAATTTAATTTGCAGCATATTATTTATTTTTATAAAATCAATAAATATTATGCTGCAATGAAAACCGATAAGAGCTGCATAAATAATATATTCGTATTCCTTGCCAGACACCAAGCTGTTTTTATATTTCCATTTTTAGTTAAATATTTATGTATATTCAAGTCACTGCAGTGTTTGAAATTACTGTTTAAAATCACAGTGATTTAGAAATTACTGTCGCCGTTTCACCGGTTACCGAAAATCACTGTATTTCCCAACACTATTTGACACCACCCATATTTACAGGTTTCATATCGCCCTTATGCATACTTCACGACTCCCAAAGCAAAAAGGGCGTTAACTGCATCAATGAAGATGACGTTCAGAACGCTATCAATCTTCTGAACAGCATAAGACCGGAGTTGCACAAGAGAGCAGTCGCTCATCGTTGTTTCGATCCAACGATCAAGCCCCATATGACCGAAACGGAAATTTTGACATTTTGTCAGTCTAATTATGGCATAAAGGACTACGGTATGATCAGAAACGATCTCAGAAATTTGGAAGTTCTGATCTTCTCGAATCCCGAATGGGGCGTGAGTGTGGCGCAGACGGAGAAGAACGACGGGGCTGTGTTTGAGGAAAATGTGGCGAAAAGTATGGTAAGTGCATTTATTAATAGTACAGTACAGTTTTCTTGCTGAAAATTTACCAAATACATACAGTGTGTCCATGGATGGACTTTACTATACTTGTAAAAATGTTTATTTTTAATATTTCTAAAAAAATATTGCTTTGTCTGAAATGCTAAAATCTATAATAAAAATAGACCTATGATATACAGGGTGCTGGAAAATCGCGAAAATATTACTTTTAAAATGAAAAATATATTTTTTCGAAAAATTTTAATTAAAAAGCATAAAAACTCCTATACATTTTTTCTTATCGCTTATAATTACTTTAAAAAATTAGGTTTAAACTAAAATAAATGTTTTTTTTTTTTAATAAATGATTTTGCGTTTTAATATGCATACAATATAAAGTAAAGATAAAGTTTATGTAAGTAGTACCACAAAAAGTAACGATTTATTCAACAAAAGTTAAAAGTTTTATTACTTTTAACGCTATTTAAATTAGTTTTAAAAATATATATTTTTTAATTTCTCAAAATACCGTTTTTGTAATTTTGAATCTACCTGTATATTTTATGGTATTCTTTTTTCCGCTGGAGGAATAAAAATACTTTACTAAAATTATAATATACCGAGGCAAAAAAAAGTTTCGACACTTTGAACCTAAGCAATGGTGGCTCCCTCTACATTTTACAACAAAACATTAGCATATTTCGATTTCCACCCTGAAGAAAACCTCCTAATACCGAATTTTGTGGAAAAATGTTTTATAAAAAGTAATATATTTAAAACTAACTGAAATAAAATAGAAACTTTGACACCTCTGATCTTGTAAACGATCAACTTTTTAACTAAGGTAAATTGGGTTAGGTCATCGTATTTTGGTCCGAGGAATTTTAGGTAGCATTTTGTACAGACCTTTTAGAGACACCCTGTATACTTTTGATTTAGGTAGTCTTAAAATTATGTTTTTCTGATTTTTTGTTCATAATAATATTTTCACGACTTTGTATATTCTTCGGCGAATTTTATTATACCTTTTAGCATTTCCTAAGAAGCAAACATTTTTATGAAGAATAACTTTTTTCGAAATATTAAAAATACAAATTTTTACAGGTATAGTTAAGTCCATCTGTGAACACACTGTATGTATCATATGAAAGCACCATTTAAGCTACAACTGTTTTATAATTTTAAGTAATTGTTTACTTATCGGATACCACGCCGATTATGATGATTTTTAAAATACGGCGGTTTTTAGTGGCGCTGATTACGAATCTGAAAAAAATTTAGTGGCAACTTTTCTCGAGATATTTATCATCAAACTTCAATGGAAAATTCATTCACCATATTTCCTTTTCTTTTGCACGCAATTCTCAGTGTTTGATTTTCACCTCTTAAATACCATTTTTCCAGTTTATTAGTTAATATTGGGAGTATAGTACAATAAGCCTTCATAGATTAAATATTTTACTGAAATTGTGTTTTTTCAGGACGTTAAAGTTAAAAATATTTCTCCTGAACATTTTACTAAAAGTGACATATCGGGTTTGCCATCTTACCACAGAAATGTTCCACATTTTCACATAAAAGGGTGTGTAAAATATTTAAAAACTTTATTTTATTTAGTTTTCATGTCCTAAAAATATAGAAGATAAAATTGTAAAACTACAAGATTATAATATTGTTACAGACTTTCAAAAATGTGTTTAGATTAAAGAATTTTAGAAAGTTAGGATTATTTAATTTAGTTTGTTAATTTATTTAAATAATTTACCTTAATTTTTCCAAGTTCTTTCATCACTTTAGAAGGTTTCCGAAAACACCCGAATTGTCCTAGAGAACTTTTATGCCATCCTGTGCTATGGAATTTTCGCGATATATCTCCAAAATTCTAGATCATTTTTCACTCTTCCATCATACTATAAAGGGGCGACGAAAACCTCCGTTCGAGTAATAAAGTTTCGACTTTTGTGGTGTAAACTTCGAGACATTGACAACTAAAGTTTTTGTCGTTGTTATAACCATAGTTCCGTTTCATTCAAAGTTGATTGATGAGATAAGGTTACGACATTCGCCATATTGGCTAGCGCGGCTGTGACGTCAAGTCGGGCTATTTTCGGTCATGTTTGATTTTAGGCAGATCAGTGGCAACCGTTTTTAAGATATTCACGATTTAGTTGTTCAGTGCACCCGAAAGTGCCTTCAATAAAATCGTATTAGCCATAATTACAACTGCTCAGATATAAATAGCTGATATCTAAAAACTCCTGGATACCGAGTTTTATTAAAATATTTAAAAATTATCAGAAATTATCGAAATGAATAAAAAATATTTATTATCCTTTAATATCTTTCTTATCATTAACTTTTGGATATAGGTATGTTTGTTTAAATCCTAATAGGTATTTTCGCATAAGAAATCTGTGGTTTTTCTGTGTACCATTAATTAGCGGACACTCATCTGTATCATATGTTTATAGAACACTAAAAACTGAAAACTATACGACTAAACACTATTAAAATCTCTAAAATGAAACGAGTCCGAACCAATAATATGCGAAGCCTCTATAAACTAACCCAAAACATTCACAACTCGAAATCCTTGCAAAATATACAACCAAAATAAAAATGTCAAATTTCCACAGTTTTTACCAAACAAAGCTTCGACAAGGCACGACTTTGTTATCAGCTGATTAATGCTACCAACTACCGAACTGCCAACCGAAATCGTAATTCTCACACCGTCACGTCCCTGTCAAAAGCTATCCCCGGTTTTGCTTATGTCTAAATCCTTCTTATAAAGGAACTCTGGTTTCATTGTTAATAAAAGGTATAAATACGAAGAGATGTGTTTTTGTATGAGGTGTTTCGGAACAATATGTTAATAGTTATTTTCCTAAAGCTACGGTTTCCTAGGACTGTCGGTCGGCGGAAACCGACGCAATTTACGTTTGCCAAAGTGCGGGAAAAAGACTTTGCGCAAGTTTAAGGAACAATATTGTTTCTATGATTCTAATATTGCTCAACGTCAATAGTATTTTGTCAGTTTTAACGTTGCTCTAACAACCAATTACATTTTACAATATGAGATTGCGTGCGCAAAGTTTGAGTTTAGTTTTTAGAGTAAAAAATATATTCTTACGGAATATGCGGAAAAATGTACTAGGTTCCAATATGTGGGTTCGTTCTTAGGTTCAAAAGGCTGTAAGTTTCTTGGGCAAGCATGTAGTAGTATACCAACTAGATGTAACTGTCTTCTTTCTGTATTTTCAGCCACATACTTGCATCATTTCAGCATAGCATCCATGTGTTAATAAACGGCGTCTAAAATTTTACAAAAAGTTACTCCATTAGGTTCCAGATTCTTTATCTACGCCACTGACACAGTTTGTTTATTTTTAACATATCATAGAAATAAATATTTCATCAGATCTGAATTTTTCTTACCTCTAACCAGTTTCTTATCAGTTCTTGAAAATTCTGTTGTATTTTCATCTACGCCGTTAGATTTTTGTCATAGACAGAATATTTAATCAAAATAATGTCGTGGGAAGCTGTTTTGGACATTGTACTATTTTGTGTTTTGGTAATTTGGGGTTTAGGAACGTTTTAACTTTAGTTCGTGAAAATAGTTTTATAATAAGTGAGGTGGCATCCTAAAGGTATTTTTTCTTCTTTAAGAATTGTTTTATGTTAAGTTTTTTTGACATCCCACGAAGGCATATGCCTAAATACCAGAGCACCGTTGGTGTTGGGTTATTTGATGTTTAACCCATCGTTCCCCCTGTTCCGTCAACGTTGTCCAAGTACTGAAACATGCAGTTATGCATTTCACAGCACCTTTTAGACAACGCGGTAGTGCCACCACGGTCGTTATTTTTAAATAACTTCTACCTAAGTGAATAGTAGCCTCAATTTTCTCATTGTTAATTATAGATACAGGGTGTTGTTAAGAAAATTTAAGTGTAGATTTAACTATTGAAAATATGAAAAAAAAGTATATACAGGGTGTCCGGAAAGGTGAGGTTAAAAATGATAGGGGTGATAGAGTGGGCCAACATAATGTTAGTACTTCATATAAAATAAGTTCTATCGGGCTTCCTTAGGGAGTTATTGACCTTCAAAGTTAGAATTTAAAAAAGTATTTTATTTTTAACTTTTAAACGGTTGCCACAATAATAATGATATTTGGGCATTTAAATAAACATTTACCAATGCTTTTTTCCATAGGCAAATGATGCGCAGTAAGTCATAATTATACAGGGTCAGACGATTTTTTTTCGTTTATTGTATACATTTTTACAAAGATAAAAAATTTGACATTTTGCTTTCACAATTTCATTCCTTCATTATTTTTGTACAAATGATGGCGGCACACCTGGAAGTAAAATGTTCCGGAGGTAAAATACCCCTCCATTCGGTTCTCCAGGCGAGGGGTGCATCCGGGAGGCCTTCATCGAGAAGTTTAATTTCTTTTGCAAACATATGTAGGCTTAACACCAATATAAACTCCGTTCACCATCACCTTCAGTCATCTAAGCCCCACATACTGTTTCTAACGGAATCACAAATAAGTTCTAAATCTTCAACCAGCCACCTTCTCTTTCCAGGCTACGAACTTATTTCATCTTTTCGCCCACATGGTGGCGTATGTGCTTACGTCCGCAACGATCTGGCTTGTGCTCGAGTTTCCAATCTTGAATCGGGTAGGCCCGATATCCTTTGACTTAAACTTTCCCTTAGGTCTTCTACTAAATTTATCTGCTGTTTGTAACTAGAACTAACCAGTTCTTTTCCGCCACTAGCTTTGGAAGATGAAATTGTTTCTACCGCTAAAGGAAAGGCAGAATTATTTGCTAAACAATTTGCTGCCAATTCAACCCTTGACCCTCCCGTAAATCATCCAATTCCAGCGGTTACCCCAGTTCCTCATAAAATGCCCGATATTATTTTTAAGGTAAAACACATTAAGCGTATCCTTTCTTCCCTTAACACCAAGAAATCGTCTGGGCTGGATGGCATACCAGCAATCGTTTTAAAAAATGTGCTCCAGAACTTGCACCAATCTTAACTCGGCTCTTTCGAATTTCTTACTACACGAGTATCTTTCCGGAATGCTGGAAAGCTGCACGTGTTCCGCCTATTCCCAAGAAAGGATCTAAATCTCTTCCATCTAACTATAGACCAATTTCAATTCTCTCAGTTCTCAGACGGATTTCGCCACAAAAGATCTACAGCAAATATTCTTTCCTTCGTATCACACTGCTGGAATAAGTCTCTTGAGTTTCTAGGTGAGTCCCAGATCGTTGCTCTTGATATATCCAAAGCTTTTGACCAGGTCTGGCATGCCGCACTTCTAAATAAACTTCCCTCCTATGGTCTTTCAACTAAACTCTGTACTTGGCTCTCTAGTTATCTATCTGATCGTCGTATATCAGTTATTGTGGATGGCCATTCTTCAAGCTTTCACCAAGTAAATGCTGGAGTCCCTCAGGGCTTAGTTCTGGCACCAACATTGTTTCTTTTCACATCAAGGACCTTCTCTCGTCCACAACTAATTCCATTCATAGTTTCGCCGACGATAGTACCCTTCACTCCAGTTTTCAGGTTCCTAAACCCATTACTAAACCTGACTTGGAAAACAAACGCAGAGCGATGCAGATATCTCTTTCGCAGGATCTTAATTTAATATTGGATTGGGGCGCTAAAAATCTCGTCCATTTTAATGCATCCAAAACACAATCATGTTCCTTGTCGCGAAAAGAGTCATCAAATACTCATCCTCTACTTATGAGCGGCCAAGTTTTACAGAGCAAAGACACCTTTAATCTTGAAACATTTGAAAGTAACCTTAACTGGCATAATCACATTGTATCTATAGCCACGGCAGCTTCAAAAAGCTTGATTTCTTTTTCGAACCAAAAAGTATTTTTCCCCTTCTAATTTATACCGGGCCTTCCCACTTTGTTCGTTCTTTATCCCTAGAGTTTCTAGGTTGTGGAACCTGCGCTGCCCGCGGAGGTCTTTCCTTCCCCCAAATCTTTAAGTGTTTAAGTCCCGTGTCAACAAACTCCCTCTTACCTCGCCCGGTACCCACGGTACGTTAGTATTTAGGCTTTTAGCCTTCGTGGTTTGTCCAAAGAAAAAAAGGTATACCTTATTTAAATTAATATTTTGGACCGTTTTTTTATAAAATCGCATTTTAAATCTAGGCATACCAGCATTTTGTATGTAGTAAAAATCCAGTTTTTGAGAAAATTATTAATATGTAGTAAAAATAATTAAAAATGGTGTTTGTAAGCCTTTTTAAACTTTATAATACAAATAAAGACTATTTTTTTATAATTTTACTATTATTTAATAATTTTCTCAAAAATTGAATTTTTATTACATACAAAATGTTGTTCTGTCTGGATTTAAACGCTATTTTTATGAAAAACGGTCCGAGATATCGATTTAAATAAGGTATACCTTTTTTTAACAAAAATGATGAAGGAATCACCAAACCAAAACGTCAAATTTTTAAAAATATATATAATAATAAATAATATTATTATAATTGTGGCAACCGTTTAAAAGTCATAAATGAAATACATTTTTTTTATTCTTACTTTGAAGGTCAATAATTCCCTAAGGAAGCGTAATTGAACTTTTTTTATATATATAGTACCAACATTACTTTGCCTCACTCTATCATTCTTGACCTCACTCTTTCCGGACACCCTGTAAAAACTTGGGTCCACAAATTCCTCTTTCCCCAGATACACATACTTGTATTTTTTTTAAATATCTTAAATATTCTTTACCCAATTTTGTTTTAATTTGGCATTGGTATTTGATGCAGGGTAGTTTATCACTAACTTAATTACATTTAATAAATCCAGTGGCGTCATAAGCGGCAACTAAGGGAATATTTCTAACAAAAACGGTACGCCACTGACTGTGTAAATGTGTGTAAAATTTTAATGCTTTCATTAAAGTAAGCAAAAAAAAATAAAAATCTTTTGTATCTTTATTACTTGTTTTTTTTTGTTTAGTTTAAGAGAAAAAATAAGTGGGAACTCTTTCTTTTAAAAATTAGTTTTTTTTTTAATTTTTTATTGCCAATTATGTCGCAACAACAATAAATACTTAATTAAATAAGGTTTATATAGAGTCTAACAATTTTTACTAAAATGTTTTCGAAATTTTTGAAAAGTTTAATTCCTTGTATTTTGAGAAAGAAAATTTGCAGGACACATGTTTATATGTCTAAACTATTCTTAACCACCTCGATCTAAAATCTATAACTTGTTGTATAATAAATAAATATTTTTTAAAATTATTTTCAGGAACAAGTTATTTTTAATCTAGACAAAAAAGTGACGAGCCTAGTTATCCTCAACCCAGACCTGCCATACAAGTGCACACTGTACAACAGTGTGACCAGTGCTCTATTTTCCATCGGAGTTATTGGACTGATATTCGTCGGACTCTATCTTTTGAGTCTTGCTTTTAAAGTTTATAGAAATTACGAGATGCAGAAAAAGAAGAGGTAAGTAAAATCGCACGTATAACGGCCAACACACTATGCAAATTGTTCTACGACGGGTTGTATAGACAATATTACAGACAGTCGGTCCCACAGACATATCTAATCTGAACATGAATTAGTTGTAAAGATTTGTTGTACGATTTTATTGTCATTTGGGAAAATCATACGATTTCATTTGTATAATGTTATTCTGGCGGCACCAATTTTTAAGGAAAAATTATTGCGTCGCTAGTAATCGCCTATAAAAAAGAAGTTTAGACCAAAAAGAGATTGTTTCAAAAATTGGTTATACATTAATTGGCTATAAGAATTATGTACCAATAAACTACCAATGGAATAAAACTAAATTTGTTTCTAAAAGTCAATACAAAATACGTACGTGCGCAGACATTATGCAATCGGTCGTACAACAAATTTTTTGCCGCCCAAAGTTATTATGCGATTTGACCGTGTCGTACAACTTATTGAACGACAGCGCCACATTATGTGACTATCGCTTCGACTGTCAAATCTACTTGAGTTGTACAGTGTTTTCATTTATATTTTACTACCTACTTTTAACTATAACCATTAAGGATAGAAAAACGTCCTGGTAAAAGTTTTATACTTTTTCATCTATTATCTTTTAAGCATAAAAATAAAACTCAAGAAAAAATGAAGAGGTAATTTTTTTTTAATGGGACATCCTGTATATTATGTCACCATTAAAAAGTCTTTCAAAAGTTGAAAATACTTACATTTGATAATAATATCCCAATAGTTTCGAAATATGACCATTAATCTTGATATAATTTCCATTACATCTACAGTCTCAGGTTAGTACCGAAGTTAGGTATAATGGAAATTATATCTTTTATTTTTCAGGTTTAAGTGGTCATATTTCAAAAACTATTAAAGATAGATACAATCAAATGTAGTATTCTTGTAACGCTTTTAATTTGGTGATATAACATACAGGGTGTTCCATTAAATAAAGTTTACCTCCTCATTTTTTTGAGCTGTTGATGTTCATTTGTTTCTTTTTATGCTTAAAAATAATAGATGAAAAATTATAAAACTATAGATTATTCTTGTTTATAGTTAAAAGTGGGTGGCAAAATACAGGATGTCCAGTAACTTAACCGACAAACTTTAAGGCGTGATTCTACAATGAAAAATAAGAAAAAAATTATATGAACATATGTCCTAAACGTCTTAGTTTTCAATCTACGGGATAGTAAAAATTAAAAAAATTATCGTATTTTTATTATAACTTTTATACCAATAAAAATATTAAAAAAAAAAAAGAAGACATCTCCTATGCATCAGAAGATATTTTTTGACATAAAAGAAAAAAATTACCAGTGTCGTCCATAAGGGGTTTATGGTAAATATTTTTAAGAAAAAAATGATATCAAATCCATATCTAATTAAAGGATACATAACAAAGGTAATTTTTTATTGTAGAATTTGCTGTAAGCAATACGAAATTTTATGCAAAAACCGTTGATCACACAAAAAAGTTTAAAAATCAAATTTGTTTTTAAACTAACCAAGGATTTAAAAAAGGATTTTTATTTTAGAAAATGCAGTGGCGGACCATTTTTTTTTCTAAAAATATTTAGCCCTAAACCCCTTATGGACGAAACTAGTAATTTGTTTTTCTGGTATGTCCAAAAATATCTTCTGATGCATAGGAGACTGTCTTCCAAATTTTTTAAAAATATGTTAATTGGTATAAAAGCTTTAATAAAAGAACGATTATATTTTGAAAATAAACACCCCGTAGTTTAAATACTAAGACGTTTAAGGCATTTGGTCATATGAAGTTTTTTTCTTATTTCTTATTGTAGAATCACCTCCAAAGTTTGCCAGTTGAGTGACTGGACACCCTGTATAAATGAAAACTCTGTACAACCTTTCGTACAATCAGTTGCATAGTCTGTGAGGCGTTTTATGTATGATGTGTGTTTCAAAGGTTTTATATATAATAAAATAAAATAGCCACATTGTGTTATAATTTTTAAAATCCGGGAAAGATGGTATTGAGAAAAAGGTGTATACAGTGCATTTCTTTATTGCCTCCCATACTTGTATTTCTTAAACGGACCAATTTAAAAAAGTAAAACTTTGGGATATGAAATTAATGCATAAATACTATAATTTAGAGTAAAACGGACAGATGAGAACTTTAAGATGGCGGATGGACGCCATCTTGAAAAAAATAAATGGGAGGGGGGGTTGTTGTAACACATCATTTTAAAGCTATCAATGAGTACTTTTTAACCCTAGAATATAGAGTCAATACCTTTGCCTAATATAAAATGGCGAATCATTAAAAATTACCTAAATACCTGATTTGGATGGCCATATCTCCAAAACTAATAAAGTTAGGTGCACCTAACATCGTATTTTCTTAAAGCTCTTTAAAGAGGCTTTTAATGGTGATATAATATACAGGGTGCATCATTAAAAAATATTTACTTTTTTCTACCCTGTATATAACCACCGGCATCACCAGTTAAAATGATCTTTAAAAGAGGTTTAAGAAAATACCATCTTAGGTACATCTAACTTTATTACTTTCGGAAATATGGGTATTCAAATCTAGGTACTTAGGCCATTATTTAAGTACCGCCATTTTGTATAGGGTGAAGGTATTGACTTTATATTCTAGGGCCCGGATCACCAATTGGCGGACCGCTGCGCCGTCCGGATGAGACCGCTGAGACAAGTGTAGAGCGAGCGGCGGCGAGTACAAGAAGTGGGGGAAGCGTACGAACCAATTGTTGACCGCTTCCGGCTCGGGGTGTTTTTTCTTTCCGGACAACGACGGTCGTGTTATTTGAAAAAAAAGAATCCCTGATGAAAGTAGTTAGTGACCCCTGTTCTAGGGTTATAAAGTAAACCCGTCAGGAGCTTTTAAATGATTTGTCACAAGACCCCCTTTCCATTTATTTATTTTCTCAAGATGGCGCCCAGTCGCCATTTTGAAATTTTAATCTGTCAGTTTCACTCTAAAATATAGTATTTATGCATCAATTTCATATCCCAAAGATTATTTTTTTTTATTGATCCGTTCAAAAAATAAAAAGGGGGACATTAAAGAAATGTACTGTATATAAATTGAGAAAACACCTAAACAAAAAATGTATTTCATTGGTTTAAAAAGTCAGTAACCCTAGTTACCCCAATAAAAATGTATTTTATTGGTTTAAAACTACAGTAACCCGAGTTACTTACTAGGTATTCATTATCAATTTATAGTGGCCCAAGTATAAGTAATATTTTTTTGCAGGTAAATTTTATGGTGGAAAGAATAATTGAAATTCTCCAAAACGCCGCAAGCGAAGAGTCAGAAGAAAATTACGTTGTGATAAATCATGTGAGAGATATGATTTTAAATGTTAAGGAAAGAAAAGGTGAGTTTAAAAACGTATTTATTTTTAGTGGCATTTTTATTGTGTTGCCATTTAGTAGCGAAATACCAAATACCAGCATCCAAAGAAGAGTTTTTTTGCTTTATTATTGATACTACTTTTACAAAAACTGCTTTCTCATTTTTTTACAAAAGATATGATTATTTTTATAGATATTGTTACTTCTCCTGTGAATTATTATCTATCATATTATGTATCATGCAAAATGTCTAATTTTTTTGTTTGAAAAATTATGGTAGGGGAGCCCAAGAGGGGGATTTCAGGATTTACTACAGGGCGACATATTAATATACCAGAGGATACCTTGTACCCGGTTAAGTACCTCCACCAAATATGAGCCCCGTAAACAAGGCCGATCGTAAAAAAATATATATCCATCAGAAATAGAGAATAGGGTGAGTTAATTACATGCTAAACAGTGTATATTCCACTAATCCGACAATTTGACATTAACGTAAAGGAAGCGGAGGGCTGCAAAATTGTAAAAAAAAGGTAATTTTGACATTCTCCAGCGTGGTTTTTTTTTGTTTTATAGAAAATAATTCAAGAATAACGAAAAATATATAATCCTTTACGATCCCAACGATTTCCACAAGCCGAAATATTAACAGTATTTTTTGATATATAAAAATTCTACAGCCGCTTTTGCCCGATAAAAAGGTGTACATTTATATAACCTGTTTTCTTCTTATGATCTAAGTTTTGCAGCTTAATAGGACTCTATGACGCTCGAGTAAATTCCCATTTAGCATCATGGGCTCCCTCACTATTATATGCATTTTTTTACAAATGAAGTCATAACCAAAAATTATTTTCAATAAAATATAAAACCGGCAAATTTACAGTGGTCTTGATAACTGATGACTTGTAAACTTATAAAAATAATAAATGTATAGACTTTCTAATCTTTGAATAAATATTATTGTTATTGATTTTTAATTACTAAGTTAATAAGGAGGACTTTGAAAGACCACTAATTTTAAAATAAATATAAAGTTTATATTTTGGTGAATTTTATTAGTTATATTTTAGTTTTGGTATGCTTTAAACCATTTGTTTTAATTGATTAATTGAAGTGAGTAATAGTATGTTGGGTTGCAACAACTCAAGAGATTAATAAAATTATTTTAATAAATATGATGTTAGAGAAACGAAGGTTAAGGTAACAAGGAATAGGTAGGATACCAAAACATAATTGTCAAAGTCTAATATTATAATAATAATAATTTTTGACGGAGCTCTTTAATTTTTTCAGCCAAATCTACTAATAATAATTATTAGTTTAAAAAAAACTAAAAAACACGCTTTATATGCAACCGAACTAAAAATTAGAAAATAATTTTTTCATTAAAAAAAATATTGTCATTTCATAGTAAAAAGTGTGGGGTGCATTTTACTATTTTTTCATAACTTTTCCATCATAGATATTTGCAAATATAATAATTATAACATTTTAATATATTTATCACCCCACGCTTTACTATGAAATGACAATATTTTTTTTAATGAAAATTATTTTCTAATTTTTAGTTCGGTTGCATATGAAAGCGTGTTTTAGTTTTTTAAACTATTAATTATTTTTCATTTTTTAGTTTCTGCTACTCTGACAAATGGCGAAAAATTTTTAATGAACAAGAGTGGCAAATTTTAAAATTTTTCCAACAGATTGCACTCACTGCAATTTCTTCTTCATTAAGTAGCAAAGTTTGAAATTTTGCCAACAGATGGCAATCCAGGTAATGTTTGGACCGTTGCCAATATATTGCAACCCACTAAAAAATTTCTTCTTCATTTAATAGCAAAGCTGGAAATGTTACAATAGATGGCAAACTTAGGTGTTGTTTTTATAATATACGGAATTTTTTTTTCCTGGCGATCCAAAAAAAAGATAACGGGATACTGTTTGCAGATTATTGCATTGTCATGTTTCCTTAATACGTGCAAAGTTTCAAAGAAATCGAATAGCTGGAAGTTGGTTAAAATTAGGCTCAAAGATTCCGTTACATAGCCAGATAGTTACAACCTGCTAATAAAAGCGTGTTAACTGCATTTATTAACTTGTTATTGTTCCTATAAAAATTGAACACCAATGGTGCAACTAACCCAATTGTGTAAGAACTTATTAATTTTTATTGTTCATAAAATTGAACACTCAATGGTGCAACTAACCAAATTGTGTAAAACTAAAAAATTCTTCTTCATTTAATAGCAAAGTTTGAAATGTTGCCAACAGATGGCATCCTAGGTGTTGTTTTTATAATATAATGGAATTTTTTTCTCCTGGCGATTAAAAAATATAAACGGATACTGTTTGCAGATTATTGCATTGTCATGGTCCTTAATACGTGTGCAAAGTTTCAAAGAAATCGAATAGCTGGAAGTTGGTTAAATTAGGCTCAAAGATTCCGTTACATAGCCAGATAGTTACAACCTGCTAATAAAGCGTGTTAAAAATAACCCTTAAAAAGCGACGATTGTCTGCAATAAAATGATTTACGGTAGTTGGGAGGGCACGGTCGTATTGTAAAGGTATAATACGACCGTGGTCTCCTGACTACCGTTTATCGTTTTATTGCAGGCAATCGACTTTTTAAGGAGTTATTTTTATTAGTGATCATGCCGACGTACTTATTTGGGCGAAAAAACATACCTTTATAAATTCTTGGTAAAATTTGAACCACCTATAAAAAGCAATGTGTATAAAAAAATTATAAAATTAACAAACCTTTTCAAAAGCACATAGTTTCTGACAGAGCCTGATTACATATTTTTAAGATAAATAAAAAACCTTGCTAAAGCACGTATCACGAACTTGGAAAACATCATCTTATTTCGTCTTTGTCCTGCCATAAAAGGTGACCCGTGCCGTTAGAATAATAAACTCGTCGGGTGTATTATTTATTGCTGCATTAAATTGTTGATCACAAAAGGGTTTGTTTACAATATGATACTTTGCCTACTTGGCGGCATACCTTTCGGAATAAATTAAATCTAGTCGCAGCTTTATAAATCGCGGATTTTTATATGAATTTTAAAAAATATATCTCTACTAAAAAGCTTTACAAAATTCGTTTGTTTTTTAATGTATCGAAAAAGACTAGATAATTTTAAAGACAAACCACTAAATAAAGTGCCCTATTAAGAAAATGCTAATTTATTGTTTCAATTTAAAATCTTTTCGTAAGTAACCTTTTAGATTTTTTTAGAAAAAGCCAACAAGTTATGGCCTT
Source organism: Listronotus bonariensis (assembly GCA_014170235.1). Classification (NCBI taxonomy): domain Eukaryota; kingdom Metazoa; phylum Arthropoda; class Insecta; order Coleoptera; family Curculionidae; genus Listronotus; species Listronotus bonariensis. The sequence continues at coordinate 45,334 of JACEGR010003446.1, forward strand.
TTATCATTTTTTTTATTCTAGAAAAGGCACACATTTGGATGACCAAGTACAGGTTGTCTGCATTTCGTTGCAGTTGCAAGGTATCTTGGTTATTATTAGAGATAGAGACTTGCGGTTCTCGCGAACTGTTTCTACTTTTTGATGAAACGAAAGATGACACATCTATCCCGGTTTTACCCTAGTAGAAATGACAAGCATTATTTTTTTTTAACATAAAAATATAATTTTTAGTACACCTTTAGTAATATTTTTAAGTTTTTTTTATGATTTACATGGATTTTATTTTGGTAAATTATATAATAATTTATTTTTTTAAATTATTTTACTTTAAAACAGGCCGATTAAAAATTAAAGATTATTAAGAAAAATAACGTTTTTGTTTTGAGTTTTCTAACATAGGTACTGAAAATTAATTATTGACAGTTTTTTTCTATAATTTTTAATAAAATTAAACGCTCTATAACTAAGGTCTTTCAGATTTTTTTTTAAATAAATTTAACAATTTAAAAGATATTCAAGGTCAAAGATTAAATAATTTTTGAAAAACATAAATTTTTGGTTTTGAATTTTCTAACTTAAAACGCTCTCTTACTTTTTGACATACAGGGCGAAATTAATTTTTATCATTTTTGGACCACTCTCGTATTTCAGTTGTCTTGTAACTTAAAAGAAAAGTAACAACTAATAGTAGATATTTTTACGTATAATCCAGTGGTGTTGTTAGATTTTTAAAATTATTTTTATTTTTTTGAGATATGAACCAAATATATGATTTTTTTATGGAACACCCTGTATATTTCTTATTCAGTAAATTATAGAAGATGAGAGCTTTTCAAAACTTTATAATACCTAATAATTCTTTTTATTTTCAGATCCTTAATTGTTTTTTTTTAATTTGAAAATTGAATTTCTCATATAGTGGGCCATGATATAGACTTTATAGCCAAAAAATTAAGTTAGCCCTAAGTTTATCAGTTGTTTTCATTTTATATTTTGTCCCGCCAGCACCCCTATTTACCCTTCGGTTCTGCAAGTTTGTTCACTTAACAAAATTAATTAACAACTAAATATTTTGGATCAGCACCATTATGTTTATACTTGAAACAGTGTCCAAAATTAGTATGTATCTACAATTTTAGAAAAACATTTGTTTTAAAACAAATACTAGAAATCCATGTATAAAACTGATACTTTCAAAATTTAAATTTTAATACTAATTTTGGTAACAGTTTTATACACGGTTTCCTGCAATTTTGACTAGAATCAAAAGTATACATACTGATTTTGGACATGTTTTTAAATATAAACGCAGTTAAGCTAATTAAATATTCAGTTTTTAATTAATTAATAAGTGAACAAATTTGAGGAACCGAGGGGTAAATAGGGATGCTGGACGAGAGAAAATAGTTAAAATTCCTATGTAAGTAAATAATAAAAATTAGGGCTAACTTTATTCTTTGGTTATAAAGTCTATATCATGGCCCACTATGTGAAATTCAATTTTAAAATTTTAAAATCATTAATTTAGAGGCTAAAATATAAAAAAACACGAAGTGTTCCATTAGAAAAATCATGTTTGGTGCATATCTCGAAAAACAAAAAATACCCTGCCATTGCACCGAAATTCGGACACCCTTTTCCAATTTACGAAAATATTTATGTTTTAATTCCCTGTAGAGCAATGCTCTCTATTACTTTTTTTGAATTTCTTGTTACCTTACTGATTTAATATATATATATATATATATATATATATATATATATATATATATATATATATATATATATATATATATATATATATATATATATATATATATATATTTAAAAATTGTATAATAATTTATAATTTATTAAAAAATATACATTGTGAGTTTTGTTGAAGATAGTATAATCTTACCAGGCTCTTTACTTTTTGTAGCCAAGCAAAAAGTTGGGAAAAAGCAATAAAATACATTAATGAAAACGAGTCCAGGGTGCGCACTGAAGTCCAGACCGTACAGGGTGAACCTTTTGAAGTTTGGAGGTGGATTGGTAGTTCCAATTTAAGCATGAGTATGACTGGGTAAGTAAATTCTGTTTTTTTGGCCTGCTTCATAGATATTATTGTGTTTTGGAAATAACTATATGAAAAATATATGTGCTCTAGAGTAATTTAGAATTTTTAAAAATTTCTTTCAGTGTGGGTTGTAATAATATAGGGTGTCCGACTATATTTTGACCTATTTTGATTGTGAAAACTTTAAAAAATTAAAGTTGTTAGGATGCGCAAAACACTTTAGATTTTTTTAAAGGTTTTTATCATATCCTTCCCATTTGTTTGTGGCAGTCTCTTAACACAAAAACAAGTTATTTTCCGATATCGGGCATACATATATTTTTTACAATCTTAAAATTCAGTCTCTTCCCTTAAAAAAAAAAAAGTTAACATAAGCTAGGGTATTTCCAAAAATAATGGATTTATTGATCTTCAAAAAACCTGACTGGCAATTAACAGTATTATTTGATAATGAAAATTTGCTACATACCCCAGTCATCTTAGTCAAATTAAAGGGTCAATCTCGGAATCTGACCGAATAAGCTGAATGTCTGTACATACCTTTATTTTGGTACAAAAAATACTCTCCTAAAAATCGTGTAAGGAACTCGAAATATGACAGGTCAAATGTCAAAAAATCAGTATTTTGCGAATATCTCATTTCTAGCACTTTACTGTATGTACATACATACCTTAGCATGCAATCAATCGTGATATTTAGTCTAATATATCATCTTTTTACTTAAGTATTTGCTAAATATCACGATTGATTGCGTGGTAAGGTATGTACATACACTAAAGTGCTTTACACTCTGCGCCCTCTAGTATCGGATCCGTTGGTATGACAAAAAATGCTTAGAATCAAATTTGTAAAGAATTTTGTGTTCTACAACTTTTATAATAAATATAAATACAATTAAAAGTAAAGGAAACGAGATATTCGCAAAAAAGGATGTTTTTGACACTTTACCTGTCATATTTCGAGTTGCTTACACGATATCATAGGGGATTTTTAGGAGAGTATTTTTATACCAAAATAAAGGTATGTACAGATATTCAGCTTATTCCGTGAGATTCCGAGATTGACCCTTTAATTTGACTAAGATGACTGGGGTATGTAGCAAATTTTCATTGTCAAATAATACTGTTTATTGCCATGCAGTCAGATTTTTAAAGATCAATAAATCCATTATTTTGGAAATACCCATAGCTTATGTTAAGTCTAAGTTAATTGGGCTAACATACAAGGTTACAGAAAAAAATGTGGCAATAAAGCTCTAAGTTATTAAAAAGTTTTTAAAAAATCTAGTTTTTCCTTACTGCAACTTTTATTTTGTGAATAACATAAAGCTTTGTTGCCGTATGTTTTTCTGTAACCTTGTTTGCAGCAACTTTTCATTGTCAAATAATACCTTTAATTGCTATGCATTCAGTTTTTAGAGAACAATGGATACAATATTTTTTAAAGTAATAGTTTATGTTACATTTTCTCAAAGGTGCGAATTGAATTTTAAAATTTTGATGTTCCATTCCTGAGCAAGCTTGAAGTCTACGGATTTAGGGGAAAATCTTTGGACTGGTTTTCATCTTATCTTTCGGACCGTTATCAGAGTGTGTTGTTTATTAATTGTCAATCTGAACTTTTAAATATATCGTCAGGAGTTGCGCAGGGATCTGTGTTGGGTCCCCTGTTGTTCTTAATTTATATTAACGATCTTGCTAGATTCTCTATTGCGGGTGAGTTTACGATGTTTGCTGACGATACATCCATTCTATGGCATGGCCAAGATGCATGTGAAATGAAACGGAGCATTGAATGCCAATTTTCTAACTCTTAAAGTATCTAAGACCAATATGATCAACTTTGGGTGCGAACTTGACGATGTACAACCCAATCAGTAATCCGACGGTAAATAAATTCTTGGGTCTACACATTGATAGAAAATTGAAGTTTGAACAACACATATCGGAACTCAGTAAGTAGGTTTCTAGAGCTTGCTACGCTGTTAGAATCGTTTCTCAAGAGTTGAATAGTGGGGTGGCTTGGAATGTGTATTATGTCCTAGTTGAGTCACATCTTCGGTATGGTATATGTTTCTGGGGAGCATGCGTCGATTACCAGTTTAACGGCCTTTTTATGTTGCAGAAGAGAGCATTGAGATTTATGTGTAAGGCTGGGCGACGAGAATCTTGCAGACCTCTTTTTTGGCCAAAAAATCTTAACTTTACCATGTATTTTCATTCTGGAAACAGTGTGTTTGGTCCAAAAGAAATATAGGGATGAAATTTCTGCGGAATCTGTTTATTCCACTCGAAATAGTCGAATGGCTTCTCTTTCCATACCCTCCTCAACTTTGGTAAAGAGATCTATCGTTTATAATGGCAAAAAAATGTTTAACAACCTTCCATCACGTGTTCGCCAAATAACTTGTGAAAAAATATTTGGGAGGGAGGTAAAGCGTCTGCTTTGGTTTTCATTTTATTTTTTAAATTAATAATATTAAACATTTTATATTATTTTATTTTAGTTTAATTTGTAACTTGGTCTATCTCTTCTCTGTTTTCCCTCTAAATTTGTTGTATGTTTTGTTTTTTTTTTTTGTTTTAACGATTTGTCAATGTATAAATATTTTTGAAAGTGGTGTGAAAAGGGAGAAGAATGGCAACTATTTGGACATATTTATTATTTTTACTAGCTCGACCTGACAATAAAAAACTTTTTTTAGTTTTAATTTTTTTAATTTTAAGATGCTTTGTTCAAGAGAATTGTTTTATACTTAGAACAATAAAGCTTTTTGAAGTTGAAGTTGAAGTTTAAAATAAGACAGTTACCTTATATCGGAAAATCGGCCATTTTGTTCTTGTGTTGACGGAATGTCACAATCAAATGGGGAGGATATAATCTTAATCTTAATAGCTTTATTGGTTCTAAAGTTATTCGTGATCCAAATGGAACAACCTGTATTTACAGTGTATTCGAAATTAAAATTAATAAGTTACGGATTTACGGACAATTTTTTTTCAAAGTTAATTTCGGATATTTTTATTACGTAAAGCTATATTTTTAACAATACAGTGCATTGCTTTAATTACGACGGGGCGCCATCTTGAAAAAAATTAATGGAAAGGGCGTCTTGTGGTTCGTAATTTTAAAGCTCCTGACTAGTATTTTATAACACTAGAATATAAAGTCAATACCTTTAATGTGTATTAGTTAGTATTACTAAAGATAATTGTAGTTTCACTATAGACTTCCAGAACAATGCTAAATTTTTGGTCATTAGTTTGGACGTTGGCTTGGCTGAATTTATAAAGCGGCAAATTATACGTACTGTTTACGTGTGTACTCGATGGATACCCGCTTTATACATTCCACGAAGCGAGCGTCCAACTGATGACCAAAAATTTAGCATTGTTCTGGGTGTCTATAGTGAAACTATAATTGTCTTTGGTATTACCTATGTACCTGATAATAACATATTTCCGAAACTAATTAGGTTAGATGTACCTAATGTGGTATTTTCTTAAAGCTCTTTTAAAGATCTTTTTAATGGTAATACTGCTAATAATATACAGGGTAGGAAAAAAGTATTTTTTTTAAATAAAGCACCTTTTATATTATATCACCATTAAATAGATCTTTACAAGAGCTTTAAGAAAATACCACATTAAGTACATATAACTTAATTAGTTTCGGAAATATGGGGATCCAAATCACGTATTTAGGTAATTTTTAAAGTGCTGCCATTTTGAATTAGGTGAAGGTATTGACTTTATATTCCAGGGTTGTAATATGCTCGTCCGGAGCTTTAAAATGATGTGTCACAAGACCCCCTTCCAATTAAATATTTTTCCCAAGATGGCGCCTAGCCGCCATTATTTTGTATATGTTGCAGAAAATATTAATATGGTTATCTGTAGTTATAAGCTGCTTATACACATAAGTACACATTGGCCGCAAAGCATGCGCGGCCTTTGTGTGCTCAGGTCCCTATCTAGCTTAAAAGCGTTAATTTTTATGTTTTATAGTATTTTGGTGGTGAAAGGTAGTGTGTGCGAGCGGACAATAAATATTTTCGTGTATATTTCTAAATAAGTGTCAAATAGTTTTATAGTGCCCCAAGCAATAAGCACGATTCATTAACAGACTTCTGTAGAGATTTTTTTTAATATTACATTTTAACTTTTTTTTAAAGCTTAAAACCAATCCATAAAAAATAATAAATTGCAGGGAGACCTTTTTATCTCTATTTTAGTCATTATTTTCTACTAATATTTCACTGAATTCTATGCTAGCTTAACTAAAAAAAATGTACATAAAATCAGGTTCTTTGCGTTTCCTTTGTTATGATTTTATAAATAATTAGAACGTTTTTAAATCCTTAAAACATTCAAAGCTAAATTTGTGAAAATTATAAAATAAAACGGGAAAAAATCCCTGTATAACTCCTAATCATATAAAACGTTTTGCATTCACCATATTAAATAATAATCTTGATAGAAGAAGTTACCACTGGAAGAAAAGATAATTAAAATCGGTAAAAAAACAAAAACTTTAGGATTGAATTTTAACAAAATTTTCTTTGTCCGATTTTTTTCTGCAGGGTATATGTTGCACTAAATATCTAAAAAAGACACTTATTTAAAAATGCACTTGATGTATGTAGTCCAAATGTACAAAAGCAAGATAATGCGTTGATAACTCATTTTTTCTGCATTAATCTAAATTGCATTGTTTGAAAGGTGTGTGTGAATCGATAAACCGCAAACAATATCGGGGATTTGTTCGTGGAGTTATTACCGAGTTAAAGTAGTAAGTAGCAACAAGTCGCCGTATAAAACGGGTTGTTCTTGCTAATATCAAGTTCAAGTGTATATCTTTCATAAATTCTTTTTCGCTATTTTTGTGAACTAAGACGGAAAATCGAAGAAAACTCTTCTCGTAGCACACTGCCTCTCACTCTTCCTTACACCAAGAGTAATGCATCGCTCTCTTTCTAGTGATACCACTGACTACAAATACCGTCCTGGACGACGCATAGTAGATGTACAATACGTCATCAATCAGACGCTTCAATTCCCCCACAGAGCGTTCTTTTTTTGCCAGTCGAAAGACGTAGAAATTAAAAACGAAGTTAGAGAAGGATTTTTTCCGTTTACGTTCTGCGTTGCAAAAGATGTCAAAAAGAACATTCTGTATGCAGTGAGGAGCCTAAGAATGACCTAATGGATGTAAATTTAGCATTTGTCGCTGGTATAGTTAGTCTGGGTCTTGATCTTTACCAATTAAACGAGTTGTGTAGCTCTATACATATACCCCCATATTGGGAAAGAATTTTGACAGATATCTTGATGAAATTCACGAAATCTATAATAAAAGTAAGACGGAGAGTAAAGAGGATAGTTTTGCTACGGGAGAGCTGTTATCTTCAACGCCAAAGAAACGTAGTAAAAAATCAGCCAGCCCCAGTGGCGTGTCCGGGGACTCTACCAAACTACTAAGGAGCAGTGATTCGGGTGCTGGTGTCCAGTCAAGTATAAAATCCGAAGATTCTAAAGGGAGTGAGAGGCTCTTAAGTGCTCTGGAAGAAGTAGACAGTTCCCTAATTGAGCTGGATCTGGAAGAAAAAAGAAGCATTACTTGCAAGAGTTAGAAAAAGATATTGAGAAAATTGAGGCTTTGACGATGGAGCAGAGAAATAAAGACCTGTGGTTTAATGAAAGAAAAAAGAGGCTTACCGCGTCGAATTTCGGGAGAATATATAAGTTGCTAGATACAACGAGTAGAGCAAATGTCGTCAAAGATTTGCTGTATTCTAGCTTCAAGGGAAACATTTATACGGACTATGGGCAACAGAATGAAGACACTGCTATAGTTGACTTTGAGAAAATGACCGGTAAAAAAGTCAGGAAATGTGGCTTGGTAATTCACAAGGACTATCCGTTTCTCGCGGCGTCGCCAGATGGCGTTGTGTTAAATGAAGACGCCCTGGTGGAAGTCAAGTGCCCGTATAAGGCTAGGAACTCTAACATAGAAGAAGCCTTTCAAAATAGGGAAATACAATTCGCGACTTATACCGATGGACTTTTGCAATTGAAAAGGGAGGATAAGTATTATTATCAAATACAAGGACAACTGCACATAACTGGAAAGAGTTTTGTTATTTTATCGTGTGGACGCCGAAAGGAATTGCTGTTGAATTGATTCGAAGAGACGAGCAATGTTGGGAGAAAATGTTTCCAAAATTGGAAAGGTTTTATTTTGAGCACCTGTTGCCGGAGATTTTAAGCAATATTTAAGATGGCGTAGTTGTATTGTTACGTCATTTTTTCAGCTGATGTAATTTTAGATTATAGTTGCTTGATTAGGATATACAACATACAATTGTATAAGAAAAGCTTATATATGGTTGTCTTTAGGGAATATCTATTTTAGGAAAAAAACTTAAATAACATTAACGCTAAAAAGTGCCTTAACTGCAATTAAGGGGTATCTTCAATACACCATAAAAAATTATGGTCAAATTTCGCGTATTTTTAAATCTTATACTTTTTGTGTACCCATTTCATAATAATGCAAAACGTATTTCTGTTTGTTATGGGTCAGATTATTATTTTTTTTATAAAATTTTATCACGCTGCTTAATTGTTTTCGTTAAAACAAGACTGCATATTAGACTGGTTCAAAAAAAAATCGACTTTTTTTTCTTAATGATACCGATAATATTGTTGAAAATGATGAAAAAAAAACTGTGAAAGTCACAGCTCTTAATATTAATGTTAAGAGGTGCCGCCAAATAAATTTTAATGGTCCGTAAGATTCACATGGGAAAGCTTGTTTTTGAGTTTTGAATTTTATAAATCTGTAATGGTTCATCAAAAAGGCAAACCAAATTATTTTCTTGTATAAAATCCTATCAAAAGTTTATAGTTATTACTTATGTGGGTATCTAAATCAATCTCAGTTTTGGTTGTTATAATTAGTTGGTATTAGTATTTAAATAAAATAAGTACGAATATTAAATCTTTTTGTTTAAAATACCGGGTGTCAAAAAATTAATTAGACAAACCATAACTCTGTAAGTATTAGTGTGTGTTAATGTCGGAGCGACAATGAACGAGGTTAGCGGCGCGGCTCAACAAAAATAACCTTTATGGTACAGTAACATAAGGATGCTTCGTTCGAGCAGCGCTGCTAACCTCGTTTAAAACCTCTTCGACTTAAACACAGCCTGTCACGTATTAAAAATGACATTTGGTATAGGTAAATTGTATGGGAAGAGAAGAGTTTTCGCATATTTTTCACCTCTCAGTCATTTCCGGTTTAACCGAACTTTTGAATAAAGGTTTTTTGACGAATCTAATGATACCAATGTATTTGCGATCGGATTAAAAATAAGGACATAAATTAAGGATCATGGCCACATATGTAGAAGCAATTTTCAAAATTTCAAATTCCAATGTAGAATTATCTCAGGAATCAAAAAATATTAAATACAGGTTGATCCATTTAAAAACTACAAATTTAAGCCGTTTCCGGTTAAACCGAAAGTAACTTAAAAGTAATAAATAGACAAAAACTATCACTTATCTATATCTACCATGTATCATTTTGATATGTCTAAGACTCTAGAAGTTATGGGTTGTTTAATATATTTCTTAAAATCCGGTAGAAAGAAAGAATTTTAGTTTAAAACACATTGGAAGTATTAAATGTGACATTTGTGATTAATTTTCAAGTCGTTTTTATTTTTGTTATTTTTATATTTTATAATATTTAAGCATATTAAATTTAGCTTTACTAGATTAGTGATTAAACGTTGTGATCTAACCATTAATAACGCTTTTATTTATCTATATGTGCATATCTTTTACAAATGTAGTAAACAGATATTTTTGTGAATTAATGTTACATGATTAATAAATAAATATAATCCAAAAAACTAAGTATTTTTATTTTTCATATTAAATGATTACGGGTACATTTGTTATACTGAATCCGATTCAACCGATTGGATAAAACTTAATCCGATAAGAAATTTCGATATACACGTTTCAGATTGAGTAAGGGATTGGATTGAATTCCGAAAGTCAAATCTGTTTTTCAAGCGATTTGAATTGAGTTCAATGCGATCCGTGGGTTTTATTTGTACGATATTCACGGTTTTGGAAAAGGTTTAAAAATGAGAAAAGAAAGAGTGGAAATAAAATAAAATTTTAAAATATTGTGATAATGTTTCTTTAGTGGTTTGCGTTATTATTCTTTTAAAATTAAATAAAATTAGTTGAAAAATACCACAAAAGTAAGGCTAGAAGCTTTTTTTTATTTGTTCACTCTCTTTGTCATTGTACATCCTTTTCTTTGTCAAAATTGAAAAATTTAGAACCTGATAATATTCATCCGATAAAATCCAGGACGAACAGCACTGTATTGGGTTCGATGCGATCCGTTCAATCAGATTAAATTAATACAATGTACCCTTACTTACTGAGTTGGGTATGTGTATGTGTGTAGATGTTTTTCTTTTTTAGTTTTTTTGTTTAAGGTAAAATTATTAATTCCAACTTTTTTTTATTGGATTTGGTGTTAAAGGTAAAGCTTAAAGTTATTTAAATACAAAGTATTTCACTTTAACTTGATTTATTGGCTAAGCTGAGCACCTAAAGGTGGCAGTCAAGTCCAAAGTGGACATTTTAATGTTTAAGGGGTTATATACAGTTAGAAGGCCAAAAAAACGAATTTTCCGATTTTTTTCTGAGAAAACTTCTAAATTTATTTGGTCATTTGTACACATATTATGGTATCTTTTAACTGTATTTTAAGACTTAGTATTGGTATAACTATTTATTTGAAAAGAAGCTACAGCTGATCTCCGGGAGCTCCTTTCAAAAAGACGTTTTGCGATGACCACTGTATCTCTAAACTAGATCCTCTGAAATTAAAAAACCAAACAGATTTCGTTAAAGTTATGTTAACTATAGTAATTAATCGAAAAAAATCGATTTTTTGACAAAATTTCGGTCCTAAATTGTTTATAACAAAGAAAATAATTATCGATGAAGAAAACTTATATATTTAGGAAGTTCGTGTTAAAATTTGAGACTAATTGGTTTAACCATTTTCGAGTAATGTTGGTCACCGACTTTAAAAACAACAAAAACAAAATAAAATTTAAGAAAAAAATCAATTTTTTTGAAAATTCTAACTGTATATAACCCCTTAAAGAAACGTTGTTCACATATTAAAGTCTCCCGACCTCGAACCGCCTAAAAGTTGAGGATGTGTCGCAACCTTATAAATATAAACTAACCTTGGTCGTCGACTATGTCCAAAATTCTCAATGCGACGATCATATGTTCCGGACTTGTCCGATTTTTGCTCCAAAATATGTCGTCAGCAATGTTCCAAATTCTGATAGCGACGATAATATGCTTCGGACTTGTACGATGCACCAATCTATGGGCCTTTCTTTAGAAAATACGACTACGTAGAAGTGTTATTTTCACCCAAACATTGACTTGTCTTTAATTGCAAAAAAGTAAGTAAAGAAAGTTCTATAAAAATATAACAAACTTTTTAGTTCACCCCGAAAAAGCATCTGGCAAGGTCAAGCGTTCGACACACATCCAGGATCGGCTAATTCTCCAGCCTACTCTCCCACACCATGCCTGAAGGTTAGAGGAATGGTCGACGAAGGAGCTGGACTGACCGCCGAAGCTGCCAGAGATGCGGTGTTGTCGAAGATTGCGCACCGTTGCCGCGTCTTGCACTGCCAGGCCGAAGTAAGCAGCGGATGTGTTTATTTGAGATGTGGAGATGCTCAGGATGCTGCAATTGCTTTTAAGAATTTGCACGGATGGTGGTAAGCAATCATATTTTATACGAAAATAATCCTTTACTTACAGCGTGTATTCGGAAGTTCTTACCAAATGAGAAACTTTTTAATTATTAAGTTTACGAAAAAAGTGCCTCTTCATAAAAAGTCTTGCTTGACGAGAAACATGTCTTAAAAAAGACTTGTTTTACAGGGTATTTTCTAACTACGGCACGAAACTTTAAAGGGTGATTATGTCATTTATACTTATCAAAGCTCTTGTCAAATAAGTTTGACCAAATTTTTGGTACAATTTGTTTAAAGACGGAAGTGTAAAACAAAAATATTTGACAAACTTCTTTCAAGCAAATAACAAGGGAATTGTTTCCTCATAAAAGTAAAAAACATGACACTACACACTAATAAACGCAACTATAAATAACTAAATGTTAAACGCTGCCCTTAAAATCTTTAAATAAACCCAAAATTTAAAAAAATCACACAACAAAATACGCCGCCACTAACAATAAATTTGAGGTTAAGTAGCTGCTAACTGTCAATTTTTAATCCGTGAGGTTGGTAATTCTGCATCCACTATTAAAGAAAAATAGGACGTGTTCTAATCCTTCAAACAAATTTGACAAGGATGGGTCTTGAATTTCTTTGATATTCAAATTTCTGTTTTACATTATCAAATTTCTTTAAGGCGGACTTGGTCCAACTTATTTGACAAGAAGTTTGATAAGTGTAAAACCAGCTATAGAAACTTTTCTTAATAAAATGACATAAAAAATCACCCTTTAAAGTTTCGTACCGTAGTTAGGATATAACCTGTATCTTAATTTGGAAACAAATCTATTTTAAGCCACCCTGGACATCCAACATACAAATATTTTTGTGGAAATGTATTTTCTCATCAAGCAGGACTTTTTATAAAGAAGCAGTTTTTTCGTAAACTAAAAAATTACAAAGTTTCTCATTTGGTAAGAACTTCCGAAAACACGCTGTATACAGGATGTTACAGAATGTTGTTAAAAAAAATTAAGGGTATGATTCATCTATTGGAAATATAAAAAAGTTCACACAATCATGAGTTCACAAATTCCTCGTTCTCAAGATACAATTAAACTTGTAAAAAAATGTTTTTTTTTTAGTATCTTAAATATCCTTTACCGAATTTGTTTTGTTTGGCAATGTTATTTATGCCATTAAAAGGGTAATTTATTACCACCTTAATTACATTTAATAAGTCCAGTGGCGTCTTGAACTGCAACTGAAGGAATATTTCAAGCAAAAAAGGGTACGCCACTAACTTTGTTAATGTGTAAAATTTATTGCTTCCTTTAGATTAAACAAATAAACAGCTTTTTTTGTCTTATTTTTTTTCGTATCTTGTTTAGTAAATCCAATTATATATGCAATTTTTAAAATTTTATAGTTAATAAAATATTTATAAAAACAAGCATTGCAGAATAAACTTTTTCTTTTACAAATTAGGTAATACTTATTTAAATACGTTATTTATCCAATCTAACAATTTTTACTAAAATAAGTTTTTACAAAATTTTTGAGTTTTTTAAAAAGTTAACACTCTGTATTTTGAGAACGAAACATTTGCAGACCCATGTTTACATTTTTTCATGTAGAATTTTCTCTTAATTTTGTTAACAAGATTCTGTATCACCCTGTATATTTTATTTAAAATAAATACATCATTTCATTAAAAAAAAACTTACCTTTATAGGTATTCTGGGCAATTGGTGACAGTAAAGTACCTGAGGCTAGAAAGATACCAACAAAGATATCCCGATGCGCCATCTGGACCGCCATATTTGAAAAGCCCAAACCCATGTGACTGATTAGTCTAATTTTTTTATAAACAAACTAGTTTTTATTTTGTAATTAAGTGTTTTGTGTTTTCATCTCATGAAAGAGATCCTTTGTCATCTTACTTGAACTGATCAAGGTTAAAAATATACAGACTGTCCACTAATTAATGGTATGCACCAAAAGGATATGGAGGAATATATTAAATCATGAGTATAATATGCTGTAATTAAGAGTACTTAATCGCAAATATTTCAAAAACGGTTGCTCGGAGCGTTTCTTACAAAGTTAACCTTTTTGTATAGAAATCAATGGAAAGTTTACTGTTTTACTTTATTTTGGGTTTACATCTGACATTTATTGCATGTTAATTTATGTCAAACAGAAATTCTGGCTAATGTAAACGGTCAAAAATTTATTCTATTCTATTCAATTTTAAACGTAATGTATTTAGTAATCGTCAAGTAGATGTGGTCAAAACTTTATGTCCGATAGACATTTAATATTGTTTACATTAGCCAGAATTTTTGTCTGCCATAAATATCATGCAATAAATGTCAGATGTAAACCTACCATTAGACGGTACATACAGGATAGCACAAAAAATTTAAAACGTTTTAGAGAAATTTAATCTAGTGTAGGTAGCGCTATCTAATATTCAAAATGTAATAAAAGTTATCAAAATAAATTAAAAATATCTGTTTTACTTTGAGACAAGGTATTTACCTTATTATCAACTTTTGAATATGCAGTGTGTACACGAATGGACATTTATTTATAATATTTTGAAAAAAAGGTTCCCCAAGAATCCCCCATAGAAAAAAATCGCGAAAATATAATTTTGAAAAATAAAAAAAATCAGAAAAAAAATTCTGAAAGTACCTAATTAAAAAGCGTAAAAAGTATTTAAAAGTGTTTAATATTTATTTTTTGCTATAGGTTATGGTTTCTTTGGAAAATTGTGGTTAATGTTACAAAAATAGTTTTTTTTTAGTTTGGTAGACCAACCAAAAAAAAATATATAAAAGCAGAAGCGTTAAAAAGAATCACCCTATGATATACAGGATGATTCAAAATTACGAAAATGTTATTTTGGGAAATAAAAAAACGGTTATTTATAAATATTTTTTAACTACTTATTTAAATAGCATAAAAACCATCAAAACTTTTACCTTTTTGATGACTAAATCTTTACTTTTTGGGTTACCACTTACATATAATTTCACTTAACTTGATATTGTTTTATAAAAGGTAAAATTAATTATTTATGATGAAAAACCATTCATTTTAGTTTACACCTAATTATTCCAAATAATGATAAGCGAAAGGAAAAAAAAATGAATAAGACTTTTTCTTTGTCATGCTTTTAAATTAAACATTTTCAAAAATATATTTTTTAAATTTTTTCATAGGCATAGGGCAATCTATTATAGCTTTTAGCATGAGACGAAGCAAAAAATTTTATGAAGAATATTTTTTTAAAGAAATTTTAAAAGTTGTGTTTTACAGGTATAGTCCATCCGTGGAGACACTGTATGTATGTTTGGTTGAATCATAATATTTTGACATAAGAAATCAGTGGTTTCTGTGTGTACCAATAATTAGTGGACATCCTGTATGTAATTTACAAATTAAAAATATATAGTTTAATTAAACCACTGTACAAATGTAAAAATTTCTGGATTTGATCCGTTCTTTTTTTTTTAAGTGATGTTATTGGTGGTATTATCAAGTTAGCAAATTTTAATTTTATTGAAACTAATTTGAAGGCACTAGTACAGTAGCTTCTTTATGACGTATGTGTTTCGCTTCTACGCAAAGCAATGTCATTGGCGCATAGTGTATTATTAATCCTAATCCATATGATTTGCGTTTTATTGGTTTTACTTCTAAATATTTTGTTGGTGACGAGGATTCTCATTTAGTCTTACTTAGTATTAAAACGTTACACATTTCTAGGTTATGTTAAAGTATTTTTAGGAGTTTAGGATCCTGTTAAGTTTGGAATTAAAAAGATTTGTACATATTTTTTAAAATTTATTTTATAGTGATGCATCTTTCATATGCTTTAAGAAATAGCCAATATCCAGTGCTCTGTATAACTGTATATTATGATCTCTACAGAGGAGTTAAAACTATCTGCTAGGAAACTATGAATAATTAACCAAATTCAAAGTGTTTAGCCATTATACAGGCTTTTACAAATTCGAGGAACATCATTAAGATCTCGGAAACGGTAAGAGCTACAGGGTTGGTCTGGTGCAGGGACAATGTTGCGCATTTTTATGCTAAACAATATTACGCTTTAAAAATTTACAGCTGTTCCGGAATAATCTGGAAAACGGCATGTTGGAAGAACAGGGTTTATTTTTTTCTCAGTTTATATAAAGAGATATTTTAAAGTAAATGTCACATTATCATAGCCACGTTTTTCGTTGTACAAAGTGATACTATTAATATTATTAATAATAATAATAATATTATATTGCTTTATTGTCCAAAGATAATCTTTTAACAAAGCAAAATAAAAATTAAAATAATAATAATAAAAATATTAATTTAATAAGATACATGCATTATGTAATGGTACGACTAATTAAAATTATCATCGAAGTATTCTGTTAATACATAATATGGTTAACTTAATTACAAGTTATTAACTGATAGTTTAAATTTTTTTAATATCAATGGGCAAATGATAATATTTTTTTTAGTCATAAATTAAAGATTTTTTTGTTAATGATGAATTTGGATTTGGAAGTTGAAGTTGAGATTTTTTTCTAGTATCATATAAAGAATTATTAGTACTTTTTAAACTTTTTTTTAATTAAACATGCTGTTTCTAAAATATAAATAAAGGTAGGAGTTAAAATACTCTTTGACTTAAACAGTGATTTAAACGAATCTTTTGTCTTAGCTCTGTAGATATATCTAACTGCTCTTTTTTGTTATACAAATACTGAATTTAATAAATATTGATATAAGTTTTCCCAAAAACAAATTCCATATCGTATCATAGAATCAAAAAAACAAAAAAAAATAGATTTTAAAACTGAAAATTATTCTAATTCTTTAGAGAGTATTCTAATATCATAACAATTAGATGCTAGTTTATTACACAATTTTTCTATATGATATTTAAAATTTAGTTTAACATCGACAAAAAGACCTAGACATTTAGTACATGAAGAATATTTAACAATTTTATCATTCATATATATGTTATTAAATTCACATTTAAATGTTAGGATATTCGTTTTATTTATATTAAAAGTAATCAAATTGGAATCACACCATTATTTAATTTTTAAAATATAATTAATAATTGATTCGTATAATACATTTTTATTTTTGTTGTTCCATAAAATAGTGGTATCATCAGCAAACATAGTAAATTGGCCTTTTATATCGCTAAAAGCTAAATTATTTATATATAACAAAAATAACAAAAGTCCAAGTACAGAACCTTGTGGAACATTACAATTTATACATTTACTGTCTGATTTAATGTTATTTAATTGTACAATTTGTAATCTTTCTGAAAGATATGATGTGAACCAATTTAAGGATGTACCACGAAAACCATATATTTGAAGTTTTTGTAAAATAATAGAATGATTTACACAATCAAATGCTTTAGACAAATCACAAAAATTAGCAGCTGCAAAATCCCCTTATTTAATGATGTGTATAAATGTATATAAAATTATTAGACACAACATTTCGTCTTTGGGCCGCCATCATCAACTTTGTTTTATCAACTAGGCGGGATGTTTAGTTTTAACTTTAATAAACTCGCATATTAATTCTAAATCCAACGACATGCATTCATACTTATATGCGCCGTTTCAAACCGAATATCCATCATTAAGTATTTTTCCATTAAAATTTACTATTTTATTTTAATCGTTCAAGGAAATTTCCGTTCGCAGGTAAGTATGCATCCATTTTTTCCATTTCTGCTCATTATTATTCGTTTTAATTAGTTATTGTTTTATAAATCAACTAACAAACTACAAGAATAAATGTAATTTGTATTAACTTTATCATAGCCTGTCATAAAAAAATTAATACATACTTATCTACAAACGGAAATTTCCCTCAACGTGTAGTAGTATCAAAACACAAGTTTATTAGATTTAAAACCAAATACATATATTGCTTATATCCTCGCTTAAGACACCCACGGTACGTTAGTATTTAGGCTTTTAGCCTTCGTAGTTTGTCCAAAGATAAAAAAAGACAAAGTTAGCGATGGCGGCTTGAAGACAAAACGTCGGAATTTAATAAAATCATTTTGTAGAAAAAATAAAGTGTAATAATAACTTGACATTTACTTAAAATATTAATTTAAACAAACTAAAAAAAACTGTTTCGGAAAATTTCGATTTCTTCCGAATAATAGGCCCGTAGCCATGTACACCTAAGGTAGCAAATTTTCCCCAAAAAATTGCAAGATTTTATGTAATAATGCCAAAATTTGCATTTTTGTGGAAATGCCGGCGAAATTATTTAAAACGCCGCATAGTCAGATGACGTAGTTAGAGTGTGCCTACGTCACAAAAGATACAAGCTACAACATCTCTTTTCTGCTTGCTTGTTTCTTTGTTGGCATATTTATTTAACGTGACGCTTTTCACATAAACACTGGAAAAATTGTGAAGTTGCTTGAACTCGCAAATTGTGGAATCAGTTTTAATCAACTAAAAATGATTTACAAAATAACTATAGAGAATGTTGTTAAAACTTTAATATTTCCGGGTTGGTGACGTATTTAACTAATATAATTATAATAAATAATAAAATATTTTTTTACCATTGTAAAATTTTGGCCAAGAGCCTATTCCGGAACGGCTGTAATTTTTAAAAGTGCATATTGTTTAGCATAAAAATGCGCTGCTTGCCCCAATTTGACCAAGTTTGTCAGTTAGTTTCCGAGATCCTAATGATAGACTGCGAATTTGTAACAACCTGTATAGTTACTGGCGCGGAATGAGCTGCACGTACAGGCGGAAATAATTTTTTGCAGGTTTCAAACATGACTAAGCTAAAGTTTTATTCTTATTTAGATTGTTCCAAATTTAACAGATTAATAGTTAACTTTTTCTGAGAAGTACCTCAGAAAAAGTTTTTGACTGATTTCCAATTGCTTATCATGAGTAATTCGAGATTTCATAAAGAATGTTACCTTTAAAAAATTGTATATTTTTGTTGATCAAAAATTTGAGATTGGAGTTTATACTAAGTATATTTGTTGCTGAGTAACATTCTTTACTTATTTTGTAAACTTTAGTGTAATTTAACTTAAGTTGAATTTTTATTAGATCAATTTATTGTTATTATCAATTTGGTTTACCATTTATAGCAAAAAATATGCAAGAATTACTTCTTTTACTTCGGTGGCTCTCTCCGGATAGAAAACTTAGCGGCTTAATTTTATAAATCTTAAACCTCACCTGTTTATTTCAAAGATGCTTTATTTCGCGCAGGCGCATGACAAATTTCATCAATTGACATTTAAAAAAATATAAATAATGTAAAATAAAGAAAGTATGGCGAATTTTATGTTAGGTAATTTCACTCTGAGGTTTTTTTTTAACATAAAAATATATTTTACTTTTAACATAATAAAAGTTTAAAAACAAAATAATGATTTCTAACCAAAC
The DNA here is from genome assembly GCA_014170235.1 of Listronotus bonariensis. NCBI lineage: Eukaryota > Metazoa > Arthropoda > Insecta > Coleoptera > Curculionidae > Listronotus > Listronotus bonariensis. The sequence continues at coordinate 64,680 of JACEGR010003446.1, forward strand.
AATTTTGGCACTTAACCAAAAACGAGAGTAAAGTTAAATGCAAAATTCAATGTGGGATTAACCCGTTTATTTCGTGAAATTTAATTGGCTTGACTTGAATCACCTTAAGCTTAGTTCAAATACTTGCGATTTGCGAAAAGTGTTCTGATTGGTCAATTTCTAACGACTTTCAAATGTTTCGTTAGAAATTGACCAATCAGCAACACGTTCCGCTATTCGCAAGTGTCTGAACTAACCTTATATCCAATCAAAATGAAAAATTTTAGAATTGGATTTATTTTTCGATCCTGCTTATTTGCTTAATCCCAAATGTTTAGTTCGAGGATTTCAGTGGGGTTTATCCAAGTGCTTGAGATTCTATCCGGTTAGACCACCCCAAAATAAACAAGTAAGTGAGGTTAAATCTTATGGATCGCCCCAGCGGTGCCAAGTTGCTTCTGATTTTCTGGGTAATATGTAAAAATAGTTCGAAATTACAGTTAAATTTTAAAAGAAAAAAAGACGATAATAACATGAACAATATGTTTTTATTATTGTGCTATTTTTTATTTAAATGGTAAAAAATCATTAAAATGCATTAAATATTTTTATTATCCGTTATAAAATAAGTGTGGTTAAAGTGTTTAATAAAATTAATGTGTATTTTTAATTGGTTAACTTCAGTACTGGTTGTATTTTATTATTAACAATAAAAGTTATTTGTATAATTTTTATTTAAAACTTTTTTTTTTCTGACAATAAAATGTACGCCTTGTTACTTAACCGAGGGCGATGCAATAAAGAACTCTATAGGGTGTTAAAACATATAAACTGTTAGACTTCAAAAGTTGATTTCTTGCATAAGTTTAAGATAGAGATCGAACGCTCTAAGAAGAACACTGCACGTCGTCATCTGAGCCTAAAATCACCTGAGATCAGTTCGCCATTCGGTCCTCTCCAACTTCAACTGGCTTTAAATCAAGTGGCGTAGTTAATTATTATAATTAAAATACAAATAGTTTTGGTGCACAAAACACCGATTTTTTGAAAAGATGTTCACGGTATAAAAAAATACTTAAACAAAACAAATACACACACTCTTACCAAAATACCTTCAAATTGCCGCGGTCTTATAAGCGAAAATATCTGTTTTTACTACGTCTGTGTAATAAGTCGGCGACACGGTACCGTTGTCGTGCAAATTGTCCCGTCGCTCAGAGTTGGGTCGTATTCGAATACTGAGTATACATTTTGCCGGTATTCGAATAGTATTCGAATACATTTGTGTGTTTGGTATTCGGTATTCGGCAGAATAAAAATTTGCTCAGTATTCGGGATTCTGTATTCGAATACTTTAGAAGTAATCGACGAATATTTTTGCTGAGTATTTGAATACCAGCGTTTCGAGTATTCGAATACCGAAAAGTTTTTTTCTTCCAAGTATTTAAATATTCCCGGTATTCGAATACTTTCTTTTCCGGTATTCGTATTTGAATACCGATTTTCAGTATTCTGCCCAACTCTGCCGTCGCTAAGGGTGGGTGGAGCTTACAGTGATGTTATTCTTTCAGCGCACAATGCTGCGGAGCTTATGGGACTGTTGAACAAAGTTAATATATCCAAAACTAATAAAGAAAGAAATGTGGTATTTTGTACAGTTTTTTGGACGATCTTTATAGTGGTGTTATAATAAACAGTGTGTTGCATAACATACTTTTTGTTCTACAATTTATAGACATCAAATAATTATATCCTTAGGATGTAAATTTTAAAAATTTACATGTATTGGTCGCCTCCATCATATAAAACAAAGTTTTTTTTGGTAAAAATGCTTGCAACTTAGGCAAAATCGTAACTGATATAAGTGTTAATATACTCTCTGCAATTTTTCTATACTTTAAAGCGATACATTTTAATGATGCGTGAACGTACAAAACATTAAATTATTTTAAGATATGAATATTTGGTCAGTTTAGTATCATTTTTACTAAAAATATTACCCATGCTAAAAAACGTTTGAACTCTAAAAAATATATAAACATGGATCGGCGAATTCTTCATTCTAAGAATTAAAGGTGGAAATTTATGCAGACGGGAGTTTTTTGGGGCTCTGATCAGGAATTTTAAAGAATTTTTAGTCGGCAACGTTTTGTTTTTAAGATATTCATCATCAAACTTAAGTAGGAAAAAACCCATATTCAACTCTTTTTCTTGCACGCAATTATTGAGGTTTCTGCTATATTGAAATTTGAATGAAATGAATATTTGCTTTCCATCTCTTAAAAATCCATTTTTCTATTTATTTTACCCCTTTTTTCACAAAATTTCAAAGCTTCACTTTTTATCGTTTGAATCGCAGTTGAAAGTAAGTAAGTAATGGAAAAAAGGTCAAAAGTTTAAAAATATATTGAGTGCCAATTTAGCCTCAAATCAAGAATTGTTTTTCAAAAAGACGGGGGAGTATAGCAAAAATAAAGGTAAATTTGCTTTTTAAGGTGGATGATGGATATTTAGAAAACAAAACGTTTTCGACTTAAAATTCTTTTTAGATTCGTAATCAGCTCGTCCCAAAATCCCCGTATTTAGGCCCTGGCCACGATCACAAGCGTAAGCGTCAAGCGGAAAGTATCAAATCTCTTTATGTTGCCCGTAGTGACTACAATATTTTGTGGTAAACAGCGTCTTTAAACCAGTTTAAATACACAAGAAACACTCCGCGTATAATATTTGTTCGTTTCGAGCGGTCAGCGGCAGGGATTTTCGCTCAGGAATATTGCAGCCAGCTGATTTAAAAAACAAGTTCTTTTATTCTCGCATAAGGATCAAAGACAGCGCTCTCACATTTTCCGCTCTACACTGGCCGCTTATACTTAGGTATCGTTGCCGAAGCCGTACCCAGTAACTGATCAAGCGTGAAGCCGTGAAGCGATCGCTTTAGGACGCCATTATTATATTTTAAATTTGATCAATCAGGAGTAAGACGGGTGCCGAATCCTATAGTGGAATGTTTAAATGCAGCCGGGAGAGGATTAAATCTAAGGTGAACAGAAAGTAAAACTTTGCTGATCCCAAATTATTGGATAGTGGTAATGGCGTACCTTAACGAATATATCTGACGAAAAAATTCACATACATTTTGTATTTCCCTTTGATTAGACAAGTAAAAAATAATCCACCTTATTGCATACATAGCAGTAAAGCTGCTTCTAACAGGCATTTGCTTGAAGGTTTGTTAGCGTTATGGTTCGGTCGGTGGTAACTTGTTTGGTCGAAAGGCTTTCTTGGAGTTGTCTTTGGTTGTCTTTTTTTCATACCGCGCGTCCCTGCTAGAGGTCTCTTTTCCAAATGTCAGAAACTGTTAAAATGGCAGTAATAAATCTGAACGAAAAGTGTGTGGTAGTGCATCTGTAGTGATAATTTACGAAATTTTATTGTTTTTTTGACTCGGGAAAATGTTATTTGTGATTCTTGTGGACTTCCTAATTAATAATTAATACCAGGTAAGTCGTCTTTAATTACAATTTGGATTTAATATTCGTTTTCGAGATATATTTCAAGACAGTGCCCCACTGTTTATGCTTATAAAACTTCTTATCAGGGCACTATTTATAAATTTTTGTTGTTTAGGACATATTAAACGGCTTTTTTAATAAGGTTCTATTGCGTTTTAACTGAGGCAAGCAGCGTTTTAATGAATTTTTATGGTTGGATGCCAATATGAAATGTATGAACTACAAAACTAATGTTATTTGTGCCTAAAGTTCATTTAGTATTCTGACTGCGTTTAGGTTTGGTTAATTATTAATTTATGTTTTATATTTGTTGTTTTGCTTGGTGTATAATGAATAAGTGTTCTGATTGTTGAAGAGTCATTATTGGGGCTATCCTTGCGAATATTAATTGCATTGGAATTAGGAAGTGCAAGCAAACACATACCATATTTTTGTAGAAATTTCTTTAGTGCTTTTATATATTTTTGTTTACTTTAACCCCAGTTTTTATGGTGATCTGTTCACCAAACTATTATACTTCACACGCCTAATTAATTATTCTAAAATAGAATACCAAATAGGTATGTGAGTCCATTTCATTTGTAAATGCAAATTGAGGCGTTGAGAGCCAGAGCGAACCATCCCACAATTTAAAAAAGTACTTTTACGCGTATATTTAATAGTGTAAAACTTATTTATCAGAGCTAAAGTCGACTTAGTAAGATACCAGTATCCTATATTAATTTTTAGCCTACTTTGGCTCGGATAAATAAGTTTTATGCCATAAACATTACTCGTTAAAGTACATATTTTTTGCTCTGGCTCTCAACGCATTAATTTAAAAATTTACACTTTTGGACAAAAATACCGGACCATCTAATTTTTGTTCAAATTTATTCTTAAATAACTTCTTGGTTTTTTGACAAATTTTAATAATTTTTTGGCCCAGTTGTCGCTCCTTCCATCAAGATTATTATTTTATATGGGGTTTGCAAAAAGTTTTATGGAATTACAACCTGAGGAATAATTTAACGTCAAATTTTTTACCAGTGTATTGGATTTTAAAGCCACATATTTTCTTATTTTTTTTATTTCAATATCTATATTTTAAATTTTGCGAACATATTGGGGAAACTTAAGATTTGTATGGTCGTATTTTCAGAAACTAATAAACTATGACAAATGTAGTATTTTTTAAAGGTCTTTTAAATATCTTTTTACTGGTAATATAATATACTGGGTGTTTTTTTAATATTACTTTTTGTTGTACCCTGTATACCTTAAGAGATAACAAAAAATCTTATTACTGATTTGAAAACTACAAAACCAACTTAACAAACCAATCTTTTTATTTATTTTCTATCATCAAAAATTAAAATTTTAAGGAAGATGTAAAATTATAACTTGACACCCGATACACAAATTGTATAGTCAATCCTTTTAGATTAGAGACACTGATATAAATAAAAAATGAAATTTTAAGAAAAGATGGGGGTTTTAAATCCAATACACTGGTTAAAAATTAAAAATTTGGGCAAAATACAACACTTGGCTCTTCTCTGTATAACACCTAAGTCTATACAACTGTTTGCAATATTCATATTAAATAATAATCTTAATAAAAGGATCTGCAGCTGGACCAAAACATAATTAAAATCTGTCAAAAAATCAAGGTTATTTAAGATTAAATTTATTCAAAATTTTGTTTGTCCAATTTTTTTGTCCAAGAGTCTAGTTAACTAATCTTTTAAAATGAGAAAAAGTTGACAGTTTTGTTTTATTTTCAATTAAGAAAAATTCCTAATAAGTAATCATGATTACTGAATTTTTAAACAAATAAAATACATTTTCTGTTTGTTTTACACTTTAATATACAAAAAAGTTATTGCATAACCTTAGGTTTTTCTGATTCTTTTCTGATCGAGTTTCTGATCTAATAATAATAAACGTATCAACATAATTAAGTAAGTAATTGAAGGCTTAGAACATTTTTCATCAAATATTTGATGCAGAACTTTAAAACTAACAACCCAATGAATTAAAAATTGGCAGTTGGCAACTAGGGCAACTCCTAACCTCAATTTTATCGTGCAGTGTTTGGTTTTTACCCTGATATTTGCTTCAAATACGTTTTTCAAATAAATTTTCTGTTCTGTCTTCATGCAAATTGTATTAAATATTTGATCAAACTTATTTGACAAGAAGTTTGATAAGTGTAAAGCCAGCTTAAGGAAAATATCAGGAATGTCCAGGGATATCATTTAATCACGAAAATGTGATTACTCATTTTTAACAGCACATATTATCATACAGGGCAAAACAAAATGATTAATTAAAAATATATATATTAACCATCCTGTAGGATGTATTACAGCAAATAATAACGGTCAGGCCGAAGTTATGACTTGACCTTTCCTTAACATTTTCTTTTTTATTGTCATAATCACTTCATAATTAAAGAAATATGGTACCGTAAAGTGAGGTTTCTTCGGAGAGCAGGGCGACTTCGACATTAGGTTTTGCTCGCATATCACCGTCCATAATCGACTACCCGCTTCGTAAAAACAATTATCGCTGTCATATCAGCGTATAAACAGCGTACCATTTTTAGGAATCGGGCAATCGATTATGGCCGATGATATGCGAGCAAAACCTAATGTCCGAAGTCGCCCCGCTGTCCGAAGACACCTCACTTTACGGTACCTAATTTAAATTAAAGCATTTTTGTATTGAAGCTCATGGAAAAAAATTTACTTAATGCGATAATTTTTGTGAGGACTGTAGCTTAGTTTATATATAAGATAAAGAGCTTTGCCCAGTGAAGACTAAACAAGTCCATATTGATGGCTTCTTTGTAATAAAAAAGATCGAAATAGCCATCTTCAGTATTTTTTTTTAATAGAATCTAAAGGAAGATTAAGGCAGTGGTTTAAACAAAATCATCATTTTGTTAATGGTTTGTTTATCATTGTGTCGTATTTTCTTTTTACATGTCTACTTACAGGGATTTCATATTCATTTTTAATAACACGAGAATTTCTTTAATTTATATGATACATTTTAAATTTTAATTGAAAAATATAAAAGGTAACAATAAATACCTTACATGACAATACAGGGTGTCCCACCTCTATTTATACACGAAATAACTTTGCCCCCGTACAAGATATAAAAATAAACTTAAAACAAAAATGGTTATTTGGATACTCTTTTTATTGACAGTACAAGTTACCATACAAACTGTCTCAAAAACATAATTTTTATTGTCAACTAGGTTTTTTAAAATTAAACATCCTGTATATTTGATCAAATTTTGACTGTGTATTAAATTTTACATTAAAAATGTATAACACACCATACGTCAATTATTGCTGGTTTTAAAGATATCAGCAGTATGCTGATATACTCATTAAGGACTAAAATTGAAGAAAAAAATAGTTTGGTTCTAATTATTTTTAAATAAATTAGTCACTGTCAGAGTGACAAATATTATAACATCATGTAATTAATAATTTAATATCCTACCATTGTAATAACTACCAAGAGTTATGTCAGAAATTTAGTTTATTAGACACATTTTACTTATATTCACTAAAAAACAGCAATACGTCAATAATTATGGTTGGGTTTTAGGTTAAGTAAGTGAATATATTTCTAAAATAAACTAAATAGCCTACTTACCTATTAGTAGTTCTTACAATGGAAGGTAAATATTTCCATGTTTTTATATTATTTATCACTCTGCCAATGACAAAGTTGTTTTAAAATAATTGAAACTAAAATAATATTTTCTCTTCACTTATAATCGTTAAAGAGCATATCAGCATACTATTGATATCTAAAAAATCAGCTATATTTGACGTATCGTGTATTATACATTTTTGATATAGAATTTAGTACTGAGTCAAAATATGTTAAAATATATGGGGTGTTCCATAAAAAAAAACCTCCTTGACAATAAATATTCTGTATTTGAAATACCTTATATATTAACTGATACAGTCAATAAAAAGCGTATATCCAAAAAACATTTTATCGAGCATTTTTTTTTTAATTTAAGTTTATTTTTGTATTCTGTACAGAAGCGAAATTATTTCGTGTATAGATAGAGTTAGGACACCCTGTATACACAATATCAATCTTTCGAGGTCTACCATTTATTCCTATTTAAATAAATTAAATTTTGTAAAATTGTTTTATAATCTAAAATCTTTTTTAAAGGAAATATTTAATTTTAGTTACCTACAGGTCTAAAACAAATGTAAGAAACTTGTGGCGGTTATTCTTTTTTAAAAATAATGGGTAGGTTATGTTACTATATTATTTTTTTGCTGTCTTTGTATCGCGATATTTCAATAGTTTGACTTTTCCCATAACGTTTATACAACAAACTGCACATTAAACAAGGAATTACCTCCTTAAAATTTTTGGCATTATTTTGGATTATCCTGTACGTTAAAGCAGGCTTTACACCTGATAAGTTATTGATCAAAAACTTGTTCAATTACTTTTTCAAATATTTGATAAAGAAATTGAAAAGTTGGATGTTTTTACTCTCTTCAAGTTATTGTCAAATTTATTTTCAATTTTATCAAATGGTTTTCTAGGGTTATGTTAAGTATTAAGTAATTACCTAAAAGCCCCTAAAAATATTGATGACAAGTTTTAATTTCTTTAAGTACTTGAGCAAGCTACTTGATAAATAAGTTGAGAAAATTTTTAACCGTCGAGTCACTTGAACAAGTCCTTGTTCAATTATTGATCAATTACTTGTCAGGTGTAAAACCCGCTTAAGAAATATTTTACGTTTTTCATATAAAAATGCCTGTAATTCCTGTTTAATAAGATGTGAGGTGAGATGTAATGCAATGCAATTCATTATATGAACTGAATTCTAATAACGGTTTTATCAAATCATTACTGCAAAAATTAATTACTAATAAAAGAAACTTGATATAGAAAAGTTTATAGAAAATCAAGAAATTTATAAATATAACAAGCATATTCACCGCTGATAGATGTTATTAATAAAAACACGCAGGCACATTAGGGCAGCTTGATAAAAAATATAGGGCTATTTTTAAGTGGATATATTTCTCTTAAAACGGTATAGAATGCAAGGAAATAAGAACATTTTTCACGTAAAAGTATGTTCAAAAATGCTTCTTTTTGAAATAGAGGGTGTTAAGTTTTAAGAAAAAAATGACTTTTTTATGATAACTTTCTTACTACTCCAGATATCTTCACAAAATTTGGTACATTTCTTTTGACCATTACATTACATTTTTTGCTAATAAAGTTTTAAAAAAAATAACCAGAGGCGTTCTAACAAGATTTGTATTGAATTTTTTAAAGAAGAAAATGGTAAATATTATTTTTAAAATATTCATTTATTCGAGTTAATTTGGTTTCTTGATATTTGGTACGATTATCGGTTTTCGTTTAAAAAATAAAAGTCATTTTAATCCACGGAAAAATCGTTAAAGTAGGATATGGTGTTTTGTATGTAAAATCCGTTTTTGTCTAATTTGTGTTAAAAAATTACTACAATTTAAACCAAATTAAAAAAATCAGTAGTTGTAATTTTTAATAAAAGTCAAAAACAAATTTTACATACAAAACACCATATCAGATTTTAGCGATTTTGCCGTGATTCAAAATAGCTTTTATTTTTTTAAACGAAAACCGTTCGTCGTACTTAAAAATATTAAGGAACCAAATTAACTCCTAAGTAAATAAATATTCCCAAAATAATATTGATATAAGGAAAAAGAAGTGGCGTACCTACAATTGTTTTTTGGAAAAAATTAAATACAAATCTTGTTGGAACGCCATTGATAAAATTAAAAACAAACTTTTACAGCAAAAAATGTAATGTTTAAAAGAAGTGTATCAAATTTTGTGGACATATCTGGAGTGGTTATGATAAAAAGGCATTTTTTCTTAAAACTTTAACATGCTGTATTTCGGAAACGAGGCATTTTCGAAAATAATTTAAACTGAAAAATGTTCCCTTTTCTTGCATTCTATGCTGTGTTAAGAGGAAATATTAACCTAAAAATTACACTTATTTTTTTTTATTTGACAAAAATAACCGATGCCGTCTAAATTCTAAGTCATTGACACTTTCATAGGTCAGGGACCCGCAAATTTTTGTCATTATCTTGTTTATATGGGGCTTAATAGTTTTACATAAATTAAAACTTACAAATTTTATTATTCACTAATACCAATAAAATATCTAATATTTGGTATTATAAATGTAAATCCGACTAAATTAACTTTTACGTGTTTTACGAGGGTTTAACTAAATCTATTAATAATTATAATAAAAGGTAACGGTAAAAGAAGGTATTGTTTATAAAAGATAATATTAGAGAATTATTGCCTTATTCGGACCGGGTATTATTTATACCGGCCTTATTTAAATAATGCCTGTTCTCATAATTTAGAGTTATTGCACATTATGTTAACAGTACTACAAATCATAAAAAAAAATTGTTTAATGATCATAAAACGTATTTAGCTATTGGTGGTTTTTCTTTCGTGTTCAATGGTGTATACGCTTTTGTTTGATACAATTACAGACAAATACACTACTCAAAACAATTATCGCATATACTCGATTTCTTTCATAAGCTTTAATACAAAAATGCTTTGATTTAAATGGCCAAATCTCTTTTAATAATTAAGTTATTAAGACAATTAAAAAAATAAAATGTTAAGAAAACGTGAAGCTATAACTTTATATTAACCGTTGTTTTTTACTGTAAGCAATAAATCCTACGGGGTGATAAAAAAATTGAAAAATGAATAATTTTTAATCGCCCTATATAATGTGCTGTTAAAAGGGAGAAATCTCATTTGTTAATCATTTATACCCTTACCCATTTCTGATATTTTATAATCACAAATTTGACTACTCCCTTTCAACAGCAATCATACAGGGCGATTCAAAATTAATCGAGCATATGCGATAATTCCTTTGAGTAGTGTATTTGAAAAAGCATGTTTTAAGTATTATAACCTAAAAATTTTACGATTATGTGGTCGACTTCCGTTCTGTCACTCGAACAGTTCCGAAGTTAATAAAATAAGACCAAAATATGGCACGACCAATCCTTATTAAGGGAGTCCTTATCCCACCATGCATCTGCGCAAGCCCAGATGTCAAAATAAGATTATTAGTGGCTGGTCTCATTTCCCTGTACAATATTTCTCTATTATGAGAGGCAATGAAATGTTAAAAATTTAATGTTAATTGTTTTCGTATTATCTGTTAGAGTTATATAAGTATATAAGATGGCGAAATACAAGATGTTTATGGACTGTGGTATTTTTTGCGAAATTCGGTGTAAGGGGTTTTTAAAAGTAAGAAATCGAAATCTAACAATATTTTTGCTCTAAAATGTAGAGGGAGCTACCATGTAGTCTTCTGCTTTTGTTCAAAATGTCACTAGTTTTTTTGTCTTGGTATATTATGATTCTAGTAGATAATTTTTATTCTACCACATTTTTTGCACAAAATCGTAGTAAATATCCGAGTAAATATCTCTTCGAGCAATCGATTCTGAGATATTTTAAAATGGTTTTAATCACAAAAAAAATACGTTTTAATTACGGCAGCCGGGTTTCTCCAAAAGATCTGTAAAAATTGTTACTACAATTTGCTTACGCCACAATACAACGATTTAACCAAATTTGCCTTAGATGAAAAGTTGATTGTTTTCGAGAGACAGGGTTTTCAAGTAAAAAAGTAATTGGAAAATTTAACACCCTGTATCTTGCAAATTAGCAACCTTTCAACTAAAGTAAATTGCATGGGATCATTGTATTTTGTTGTATTTTGGCCCGAAGAATTTGTTTGGAAGTGTTAGTAAATAAATAAATAAATATGAATAAAGTGTGTCTACGTAAGTTGGCGTCATATGGGAAACTTTTTGTTATTAATTTTACGAAAACAAGTTATTCTTCATCAATAGTTCTACGTGGTCCAAAACCGAAAATGCAATCATCATATATCAAATTGTGTCAGTCTTCTACGAGGTTCGGCCGAATTTGTAATTTTCGTTAAAGAGTAAAGTACAGGGTTATTTATTTTAAAGTAAACAGGGCCTTATTTTTAAACTTCCCTGCACTTTTTAAAAAACAAATATAGCTATTTCGTGTATTTTTTTTCCGTAGAATTAAGGAATGTAATTAGAAAAACATTTGAAACAAAAACAAAAGAATTGCAGCACAAGTAAGGTGTTTTTAAAATGGAATACCCCGTATATTTTTATATCAATGGATAGATCTTTATGAGGAATTCGGTGATATGGGGGCTGCTGGGTTTATTTTCTGCGGTTTTTTTTATGCATTTTATTTAAAACTGCACTAAAAACATGTTAAATATTTTGTAATGTAGACGAAAAATAGTATAGACACCCCCCTCCCCCCGCTCACCCCTATCACCATTAAAAAGATCTTTAAAAGAGCCTTAAGAAAACACCACATAAGGTACATTTAACTTTATTACTTTCCGAAATATGGCCATTCAAATTAGGTATTTATTAGGTAATTTTTAAAGTACCACCATTTTGTAACGCCAACTTACTTAGACACACTGTATTTTTTTTAAACTATAAGTATAACCTTAAAAAAAATTGGAAACAAACTATACTTCTTGTAGAAAATCTCTACATTCATAAAGAGGAGTCCTCGTATTAGGCCACTGACTTATTTCTCTTTTGATCTGTGGTTAGACTTTCGAAAATGCACCCGTTAACGGCAAACCCACAAAAGAAAACATAGTAGGTTGACTTAATTTAAACCAAAATACAGGGCAAAAAACGTGTATAGATGGGCCCATATTTAATTCATTCTGAAAACGATGCCACCAAGTACACAAAAAATGATAAAGTAAACAAACCCTTTCGAATGCACATAGCCTCGGACAGAGCCTGATTACATATTTTTAGATAAATAATAAAAAATACATTGCTAAAACACGTATCACCTACTTACAAAACATTCTCTTATTTCGCCTCTGCCTACTATAAAACCGGTGGCACGTGGCGTGGTACTAGAAACTTGTTGGGTTAAATATTTTTTGCTGCAATAAATCATTGTTCACAATAGGGTTTCTTTATTTTTTGTGTACTTGGCGGCATCGCTTTCAGAATGAATTAAATTTGAACCCATCTTTATCTTTTATCCCTCTTGGCTTTGCGTGATTGGAACTATGTTTATTTAACCATTTCCAATAATAGAAAACCCGGGCCAGGCCCAGCCCCATAAATACTATTATCGTTATACCCTTTTTAACGGGAGCATCCCATTTGTTAATTGGTGACATAAGAAGGTCAAATTCTATTTATAATAATAGCCTTTCGTTTTTACTGTCCTGCCCTGATTTTAAAATTATACCATTTTAGACAGGCTTTTTGTAGTATAACAATAAAAGTTAGGATGAAATATAAGCTCCTGACGAGTACTTTCTAACTAGTTTTCAAAAAATATTCTTCAACATCCACCTTTCAGTCCGGATTTATCACCATGTGATTTACATATCTTTTGACCGTTAAAAGAGCTGAGCGGCCCAAAAAATAGTCTATGATGATGTATGCCTGTTAGTTCTGATTATGGAGTCCTGTGAAGTAAGCGAAACGAGTTACTCGAGAGGGTCCTGCTGAATGACATAAAAAACAGAAGTTCTTCGTTTTCCTGTAAAAAAGGAAACTTCTTTTTGTATGGTATTTAACTTTGAAGTCAAATATTTTGCAATAACAAATTTGTTACTTTGACCCGTTGGCGTTGGCTTTTTATACCTTTAATGTTTTGTTTTAGATATTATTTCTTCCAGTGACGTATAAGCGGAATTTAAAATAAATATTTTTAAAGAAAATTTTTGTACGCCACTGATTGCTCTTAAAACAAAATATATTTTTCTAAATTCCATGCACTCCCAAGCAAATTTTATCTCTTGATTTTGTTTTGTCGATACGTGGTTCGCGCGTAAACAAATTTAAATAATTTATTTGCATAGTTTCATAGAAAAGGCCTTTTGGTTTAAAGACTCTTTTATAAAGTAGCAAAAAAAAGAGAAACGATATAAAACTAAAAATGATTTCTTGCGTCTAAAAATTTTAAAGCTAAAATATTGGTTGAATACACTTTTAACGGCATTTTCTCCACTTGCTAATTAAATAAACATAACACACCCAACGATTTCAGTAAAATGGTTAATTTTCTATTTAAATGACAAATTTACGTAATTTTTGAAGAGGTTTATTATCAGCCAATGCCCGTAAAAAGCAGTGAAAGTAACTGCTAATCAATGTTAAACCAGTTTTAATGGCAGTAAAAAGATTTGTTTAATGGTTTAGCAACAAACAGGTGGCATTTTTTTATTTTATTATTATACCACAACATGTATATTAAAAGAGACAAGCGAAATGTGCTTTTAGTATTTAAATACCCTAAGTTCTCAAAAATTCATTTAAAAATTTTAAAAAATCTGCTCAAACAAGTCATCCATCCAACCTATTCATCAGATTTGTGTCTCGCTAACCTCGGGTTGTTGTTACACCAGGGATCGTAAATATCACGATATTTATGGAAAATATCAAAATGTCGGATATTAACGATATACAGGGTTATTTTTAAGTTGATATATTCTTTTTAACACAGAATGCAGGAAAATAGGAACATTTTTCAAATAAAATTATGTTCGAAAATGCTTCGTTTTCGAAATACAGGGTGGTAAAGTTTTCAGAAAAAGTGCTTTTTTATCATAACTTTTCTTCCACTCCAGATATGACCACAAAATTTGGTACACTTCATTTCACCAATATATTACATTTTAGCCTGTAATTTTTTTTATGTTTTTATTTTACCAGTGCCGTTCGAACAAGATTTGTATTGATTTTTTCAAGAAAAAAATAGTACGCTACTGCCTATTCTTCGAACCAGTATTTTTAAAATACTCATAGTACCCTTATTTTAAAACACTCAGAATTGACCATAAAATCCAAAAAATGTTACAATAAAGAGAGTGTTCCATTTAAAAACGCGTTAGTCTTTTGTTTTCTATGCAATTGTCTGTCTATTAGGATTTTCAAATTCTCCGACCTAAAATACATCGATTGGATTGAATTTACTATAAAGTACTGGGGAAGCCAAAAAATATGCCGTTTTTCCTCCAAAATGGAATACCCTGTACGTTTATTATTTTTTCTGGAAGGGAGGTACCCCAAAGCTCCCCTTACGACCAACCACTGATTTAATATCTTGTATTTCTAACTTTATCCATACCGTTTTAAATTTTGTTAATTTAAATCATTATTTCCTTTACCATACTCATTAGTCCAATCATGACCACTGATCAAAACTCATTATTTTAAATGATTCCCGTAACTTTTTACATCCTGAATTTAAATGCCAACGCAACGCAAAGAATTTACTAGATTTTTTCCTGGTGCCATATATTTATCTCTGACATGAATTCACCCGCTTTTTGATGCTGAATATAATTTACAAGACAGCTTACATGCCCTGTCTGCATAAATAAAGTCCATTTTTTTGATATAGATGCATATTTTACTGAAGGGAGAAATATATAAGTGTTGTTATGCTATATTTCATTTTTTTATTTGAAATATTATTAATTTTCAGACAAAAATCTTCTGAAATTTATATTTTTACTAATTACACAGCCCCACAAAAATAAAGTTGGTGGTCCGAAGAACAAGACCATGGTATCTTTATGTTTTTGGGGTCGCTAAGTCGTTTGGGGACGGTTTGACCCCATCAGGTCAGGGTCAAGGTGTTTTCAAGGTCAAATCATCAAAATTCATCGAAAAGGACCACCATCGTGGTATTTTTATGTTTTGGAATCGCTGAATCAAACCCGGGGTCAGTTTGACCCCATCAGGTCATGCTCAAGGTCATTTCAAGGTGAAATCAACAAAATTCATGAAAATGGACCACAAACGTGGTACCTTTATGTTTTTAGGGTCGCTTAAAGCGCGATCCTGAAAACATAAATATACCATGACTGCGGTCTATTTTCAATAAAATTAAATTACTTGACCTTGAAATGACCCTGACCATGACCTGATGGGATCAAACTGACCCCGGGTTTGGATTCAGCGATTCCAAAAACATAAAAATACCACGATAGTGGTCCCTTTTCAATAAATTTTGATGATTTGACCTTGAAAATACCTTGACCCTGACCTGATGGGGTCAAACCGACCCCAAATTCGGACTTAGCGACCCCAAAAACAAAAGATACCACGGTCTGATCTTTCGGACCTTCAACTTTTTTACTTGTTGAGCTGTAATTGACCTCAAAATGACCTTGTCCCTGACCTGATAGGGTCAAACCGACCTTAGGTTCAGATTTACCGACCCCAAAAACATAATAATACCATGGTCTAGTCCTTCGGACCACCAACTTTTATTTTTTGTGGGGCTGTGTTATTATTAAATATTTAGTTTTTTTTTATCTTTGTGACATCTATGCTTATGCCTAAATACCAGTGTACCGGGAGTGCCGGGTTATTGGATGTTTAACCCCTTTTTTTTACCCAGTTCCGTCAACATCATCCAAGCACTGAAACATGCTGTTTTACATTTTACAGCACCTTTTAGACAACGCGGTAGTGCCACCACGGACGTTACTTTTTTAAATAACTACTACCTAGAATTGGCAGAATACTACACAGAGGCTTTACCATTACCATCTGTGAGGTGACGAGCTATTAAAAATCCGTGGAGGGAACCGAGATTCGAACCCGGATCTCTGCGGTGAGAGGCTGGTGCGTTAGCCCCTACACCAAGCTCGCCACGAAGTATGGTTAGTTCTTGGTCAAAAAGGTACATTTTTTACCACATCGTCAATTTTTTTTTATTAAACTCAATGGTACATTAAAATATAACATAAAAAGAATATTGTCTAAAATTTTTGTTAAGAAATTTTAAAAAATCCGACAGTAGCAGTAATTATTCGAATTCGACCGGAAAAAAAAGTTAATTGCGGTGGCCATCATATCTCGGTTCTGAATTATGTGAAATAAAAAAAGGTTCCTCATTAGATAATGGTTTTCTTCAGGTAATGCTGGGAGGGTTTTTTGAAATTTTAAAAAACGTGATTTTTCTCCAAAAGTAAACTACCTTTATTTTCATTTTTAAGCAAAATGTCATTTAGAAAATTTAGAACTGTATTGGGGAACTAAATTACGATAAAAAAATGGTAATTAAAGAACAAAAATACCAAATTGTATTTCTAATTGTAAAAATTAATAAAAGTCTTGTTTAATCCTACCAAAACCAATAAACCTAATTAACTTAAAATAAATTTACGGATTTTTAGCTAGTATAGCAATTTACAGTACCACCTTTTTAAAATTATCTACATATTTAAATAGCATAACTTCGCGGCTTCCTCATTTGATGGATGTCACTGGTTTAGTATTTCAGTAACGGATGTCTTTAATTTTGGATTTCTTAAAATTTACATTAACCATATGTTCGGAACGGTTCAATCTCTAGAAATAATAATTTTAATAATGGCTAACGATCTTTGCTTGCCAATCGTTAAATTGGCATATGTGGTCAATGTTTGCCGTTATTGTTCAGTTTTCTCTTATTAGTTTTATTGACTTTGACGCTATTGTTGTTATTTTTTGTCCTTAATTTATTATTACGTTAATTTTTACGCTTTTTGTCGAAAGTCTCTCGTTTTACGAGGATAAACCAAAGATGTCTTTATCTTAAAAAAAATATTATAGGGGAATAAATGGTTAAACATCTAATAAACCGACAACCACGGTACTTTGATACTTAGGTGTATGTCTTTATAGGCTGTCTCAAAAGATAAAAACAATCAGGTTCAGCGCCTCTATCGAATACTTTTGAAGCTTTTTTGGGTACTATGACATTTGTTTGTCATATTTTGCTTGACGTCGTTGCAGTTAGTATTATATTTTTTAAGTATTTTTTATGATTTATTGAATTAATGTAATAAAAAAGAGACAAAAGTCAATCTTGTTACGTGTTTTAGTGGTAATCATTATGAATTTTGTTACAAATTCTGCAGTTAGTAAAATTGTACAGGGTGTCCCGATTTCGTTGCAATTGCAGGGTATCTTGGTTAATATTAGATATTAGAAACTTGCGGTCTCCGCGAATTGCTTCTACTTTTTGATAAAACGAAAGATGACACTAAAAGTTTTTTCAGGCCCTCTTAGTTTTTCCATTTTTGGACCCTCTTCGTAATTTAGTTGCCTTGTAACTTACAACAAAAGTAATTTGGTAGATATTGGTAGATATTTTTACGTAAAATCCGGTGGTTTGTTAGATTTTTTAAAATTTTAAATATTTCGTGATATGAACCAAACATATGAACTTTTATTGAACACCCTGTATATTTCTTATTTAATAATCCATAGAGGATAAGAGCTTTTTAAAAATATATAATATCCAATAGGTATTTTTATTTTCAGACCTTAAATGAAGGTTTTAATTTTAAAACTGAATTTCGCATAGGGCTATGATATACAGGGTGTTATTTAGTAAGTGTCCGATATTTCAGAGAGTGATTTTTCAAGTATTTTTAAGGTAAAAAGTCCTATGAACGTGTGGTCTAAGATGCCGCTTTCAAGATACAGGGTGTCAAGTTTTATTTTTATTTATGTTTTTTCCGCATAATTTCTTAAATATCGCCGATTCTCGAACGAAACTGGTACTGGGGTTTGACATGAGGAAGTTCTGAATTTAGCTCTTACTTGCTAGAGGGCGCTAGCCACATGTACATTTTCACTTTCAAAGGCTCATGACTTTTGTACAACCCTGTATTTACATTTTTGTTAAAGAAATGGATTCCTTAGTCATTTTTACGTAAAAGGTACTCTTATTAGATGACGCTAGGAGCAACCGTTTTCGAAATATTTTAGTTTAAAATAATCGATGCATACGCTTAGTAATAAATATGCTAAGTAAAGACCGCCGAAAATGACGGTTTTATCAAGTAGCCGGTCTTTACTTGCATATTTATTACTAAGCGTATGCATCGATTATTTTAAACTAAAATATTTCGAAAACGGTTGCTCCTAGCGTCATCTAATAAGAGTACCTTTTTACGTAAAATGACTAAGGAATCCATTTCTTTTAACAAAAATGTAAATACAGGGTTGTACAAAAGTCATGAGCCTTTGAAAGTGAGAATATACATGTGGCTAGCGCCCTCTACAAGTAAGAGCTAAATTAAGAACAAATTCAAATTTCTCATGTCAAAAACCCCAGGTACCAATTTTCGTTCGGAAATCGGCATTATTTAGGAAATTATGCAGAAAAACATAAATAAAAATAAAACTTTGACACCCTGTATCTTGAAAGCGAAGCATCTTAGACCACACGTTCATAGGAACTTTTTACCTTAAAAATACTTGAAAAATCACTCTCTGAAATATCGGACACTTATTAAATAACACCCTGTATACTTTGTAGCCAACGCTTAACACCCCTATTCACCCCTCGGTTCTGCAAATTTGTTCAGTTATTAATTAATTAAAAACTGAATATTTTGGATCAGCGACACTATATTTATACTCAAAACAGTGTCCAAAATTAGTATGAATCCATATTTTTTGGAAAAACATTCATTTAAAAACAAAATACTAGAAAACCATTTATGAAACTGATCCTTCTAAATTTAAATTTAAGTTATAATTTTGCTAACAGTTTCATACACGGTTTTCTACTATTTTGTCTAAAATCAAATGTTTTTTTTAATAATGGATAGTACATACTGATTCTAAATACGTTTTTTAATATAAACGTAGTAAAGCTAATTGAAAATGTTCTATTTTCAATTTAATAAAAGGTGAACAAACTTGATGAACCGAGGGGTAAAGAGGGTTGCTGGGTGAGATAAAATAGTTTTAATCTAGATTTTTCTGTAAAATATAAATAAATGATGAACTTAGGGCTAACTTTATTACTTGGTTTAAAAACGTTATCATACGCAAAAGTAAATTTTAAAATTAAAAACATTAATTTAGGGCCTAAAAATGTATGTCAAAAACTAGGAAATATTTTATGCTTTATTTATTTTTTAAGAGATTAAATTTAAACAAAATATAATTTGGCTTTTCTCTAGAATAAAATTAAAAAGTTTATTTAACATTTTAAGAAAATTAAAACTTTTATTCGTTATGTATCCTTTCTTCTCTTAACACCAAGAAATCGTCTGGGCCAGATGGAATACCAGCAATCGTTTTAAAAAATGTGCTCCTGAACTTGCACCTATTTTAACCAGGCTCTTTCGAATTTCTTATGACACGGGTATATTTCCAGACAGCTGGAGAGCTGCACGTGTCCAGCCTATTCCCAAGAAAGGATCTAAATCTCTTCCATCTAACTATAGACCTATTTCACTCCTCTCAATGCTTTGTAAAGTAATGGAGAAATCCATTAACTCGCAAATTCTTAGGTACTTGGAAAAACATAAAATTTTACATGACAGGCAATACGGATTTCGTCACAAGAGATCTACAGCAGATCTTCTTTCCTTCGTTTCACACAACTGGAACAAGTCTCTTGAGTTTCTAGGTGAGTCTCAGATCGTTGCTCTTCATATATCTAAAGCTTTTGACCAAGTCTGGCATGACGCACTTCTTAATAAACTTCCCTCCTACGGTCTTCCAACTAAACTCTGCTCTTGGCTCTCCAGTTATCTTTCTAATCGACGTATATCAGTCATTGTTGATGGCCACTCTTCAAGCTTTCACGAAATTAATGCTGGAGTGCCTCAGGGTTCAGTACTAGCACCAACTTTGTTTCTTCTTCACATCAACGACCTTCTTTCTTCCACAACCAATCCCATTCATAGTTATGCTGACGATAGTACCCTTCACTCCACTTTTCAGGTTCCCAAACCAATCTCTCAACCCGACTTGGAAAGCAAACGCAGAGCGATGCAGATATCTCTTTCACAGGATCTCAATTTGATATTGGATTGGGGCGCCAAAAATCTCGTTCAATTTAATGCATCCAAAACACAATCGTGTTCCTTGTCGCGAAAAAATCATCAAACACTCATCCTTTGCTTATGAGTGGCCAGGTTTTGCAGAGCGGGGACACATTAACCTTGTGGGCATCACATTTGAGAATAACCTTAACTGGCATAAACACATTGTATCTATAGCCACCGCGGCTTCAAAAAGCTTGGATTTCTTTTCCGAGCCAAAAGTATTTTTCTCCTTCCAATTTATACACTTTGTATGTGTCCCAAATTCGACCCTCTCTGGAATATTGTTCTCAAGTCTGGGGAATGGCATCCCCTACAACCCTCAGCATTATTGATGCCATTCAAAGAAGGGCTGTTCGTCTTATTAATGATCCTTTACTTACTCAAAGACTTCCTTCTCTTGCTCATCGTCGAGCTGTGGGAGATCTATCGCTCTTCTATAGATACTTTTACGGCTTCTGCTCCGACGAATTGTCCAGTATAGTCCCTCCTCTTGCAGTTCCCAACAGAGAAACTCCTGGTGCCGCGCGTATGCCTCCCCATACAGTTCAATTGGACAGGCCCCGAACTTCCCATTTCGTTCGTTTTTTTATCCCTAGAGTTTCTAGACTGTGGAACCTGCTGCCAGCGGAGGTCTTTCCCTTCCCCAAATCTTCAAGTTTTTAAGTCCCGTGTAAACAAACTTCCTCTTACCCTGCTTAAGACACCCACGGTACGTTAGTATTTAGGCTTTCTCAGCCTTCGTGGATTGTCCAAAGATAAAAAAACTGAAGAACTATTCTGCTCTTACACAATATAATAAAATTTATTATTACTTTAAAAGAAATAAAATAATGAAATATATAATATTAAGTTACTTTACAAGACAAAGGTTTCAATCTATAAACAAAGGTTCATTAAGCACTAGGTTGAAATTATTTAAATCTAATAAAATAAAATCTTAACAAGACGCCAGACGAGAACTGGGCCAATTGTTGCGTCTCAAAAATGTGGTAAACAGTTTATTTCAAACTATTAATTTAGTTTTTAAATTTAGTAAGCTAACAATTTTTCTTGTATATTTATGTGCACTTATATTACTATATTTATGCTGTATATGGTAAAATTACTGGGTTACAAAAAGGTAAAATTCACTACGTTCGAAAACTGTTATTTCCGACGTTCTTTGGATATTTTTTTTTTGTAAAAATAAGAAGCAACTCTTTTCTTTTTTTTTTCAAAGCAAATTTTATATAAAACTGCTGATATCTTCAAAACATAAAATTGTTACTTAGTTAGTTTTACCTTTATACCGACGATATGCTGATATAAGGCTTTTTTTATCTTTTTGTTTACCAGAATTACCCCTTGGACTTTGTCGGTTGAGTTACTGGGCACCATTTATATTTTTTTTACTAATGTCTTGGATTGTCCAGGGATATGCGCATTAGTGCATTTTATTTTTATTACAATTATAATTGTTAATGTAATAAATAAAATATAAAATATAATTTGCAAAGGAACTTTTCTCCATCCATATTTCTTTTAAGGTCGAAGGATATGCAAATAAAATTGTATTAAAATTTTTCCAAATTACAATAAAATCGTACTGCAAATCGTAACGTCTGGTTAATGTTCAGATTGAATGTTTGTGTGGCAAAACTCTATGCTTCCTGTTGTACCAATTGTCTGTAATACTGTCTAGTACAGGAAATTGAGGATTTTTTTGCAAAATTTGCTGGGAGTTATTTTTTTACAAATAGGTGCAGTAGGACGTAATGAATCAAAAAACACATAATACTTACAAATATCGCGAACGGAAGTGCCGCCATTTTGCGAAAAATCTTTTGGGCCTGTATCTCCGTAACCGTGCACTTAAGGCCATTAATTATAGGAACCTTTATTATAGATAATTAAATTTGCTATCATTTTTGTTTTATAATTTATTTTTGTATCGCTTACCGATTTATTAGATTATTACTGTATGTTTATTGACTGTTTTACCAATATCTCTTCTAATAATTGTTTAAACAAGAAATTGCTTATAACTAAACTTTTAAACCAATAAATTTTCCACGACTTTTATTTTAAACATTTTTCTCAAAAATTAATATGTCCGAAGTTGTTTTCAAACATCCTGTGACTCAGCGGTTAACATCAGCTGGGCCTGAACACGTCATCCAACAACTGGCCAGGTATTACTATAGTTTCTCGGATTACGCTACGCATACTTCGATCTTATTAACCTCGTAGTACAATATTGAACGCATTGTAACTTCGAAAATATTAATTTTGGAAAAAAAAGTTTAAAATTTCGTCCTGGGCATGGTACAGCTACTGTATTGCTGCATGTTAATGATCTTATTTGTAGTGCTTTAGACAACAATATGGCTACATCTGTGGTACTGCTTGATTTTTCGAGGGCGTTTGATTGTGTTGACCACGAGTTGCTTTGTGCAAAACTCCATTATTTTGGTCTGAGTGATCAAGCGCTCTCGTTCTTTCAGAGTTATTTGCAGGACAGACGTCAGTTTGTTAGATTACATAAGGAAGTGTCGGATATCAGAGACGTGACCTCGGGTGTGCCGCAAGGCTCCATTTTGGGGCCACTTCTTTTTTTACTATATACATTTGACATGAGTAATGTGACGGAATTTTCCAAAACACAATCTTATGCTGACGATACTCAATTAATATACACTTTTGATCCAAATGATTACAATGAAATTGAGGCAAATGTCAATTCGGATTTGCAAAGAATTTTGAATTATAGCAATAAACATAATCTTAAATTAAACTCGAAAAAAACCCAGGTCTTACTTTTTGCACCTGTTGGATGCATTGAATTTTTGAAGAATTATCTTAACTTTTATATTGATGGTCAACGTCTCTGCTTTTCCGAAACTGCCAGGAACCTAGGAGTAAACTACGATGTCAAACTTAGATTTAGTCAGCATATTTTAAACTTAAGTAAAAAGTCGTATATGGCTTTAAAGATGCTGTACGCAAATAAACATATCCTTAATTTTAAAGTTAGAAAAAAACTCTGTGAAGCATACATAATGTCAACAATTTCTTACTGTATTACAGTATATTACCCTTGTTTAACGCAACAAGACAAACAGCGTCTTCAAAAAATTCAAAACAATTGTTGTCGATTTATCTTTGGTCTAAAAAAATATGACCATGTTTCGGAAAAAATCAAAGAACTGAGATGGTTAAAAATAGGTTTCTTATTTCAATATCTTTTACTGGCATTTACCTATAAGTTATTGCTGACATCTGTCCCAATTTATTTAAGATCTAGGCTAATTTTTAGAAATGAGGCTCATCATGTTAGCGTTAGAGTAAATTCTCTTACCATTCCACAGCATACTACGGCTCTTTTTCAGCGATGTTTTACATACAATGCCGTCAGATTATATAATGAATTTACAATGTATTTTAGTTGTAACACATTGGCCACTTTTCGTAGTAAAGTTAAAAATGTACTATTGGATAAGCAAAATGTTTAGAATTATTTAGAAAGTGTAAAGAACATAATTTAGATATGTAGATTGTAACTATAGATGTAATTTAACTAGATATAGGTAATATTGATGTAATTTTATGAACTTTATGTAAGTAAATTTAGAGATAAAGGGTTAAGCTGAGTAGCTGGTAGTCATCAGCTAGACTTCGCCCTTAGGAATTGTTAAATGTAATTTTTCAATTCTTAATAAAGACCATTATTATTATTATTATTATTATTATTATTATTATTATTATTATTATTAAATTAAAAGTTGTTAAAAAATTATCGATTTAAAAGTTTGATTATAATCAATTTATAATTTAAACGATTATTAGAAGAGATATCGGTAAAACTGTCAATAAACATAAAGTAATAATATAATAAATCTGAACTGTAGGTAATACGAATAAATTTATAAAGTAATAAAGTTAGGAAATTTAATTATCTCTAATTAAGGTTCTTATAATTGTGGGCCACAAGTGCACGGTGACGGAGATACAGGCCCAAACAGTTTTTCGCAAAATGGCGGCACTTCCGTTCGCCATATTTGTAAGTATTTTGTGATTTTAGGTTCAATACGTCATACTCCATCTATCTGTAAAAAAATAACTCCTGGCGAATTATGTCTTATGGACAATAGTAACTCGCTCCCCATTGCCTGTACTAGTCTGTCGCCGTTTAAGTTAAGACTTTATTGTTGGGCTAAAAATAATATAATTTATTTAATGGAATTTTGTAAGAACATTTAAGAGATATATTATTTTATGCTTTATTTGTTTTCTGGGAGATTAAATTTAAACAAAATATTATTTGCTTTTCTCCAGAATAAAATTAAAAGTTTATTCAACATTTTAAGAAATTTAAAACTTTTATACATTATGAAGAACTATTCTGCTCTTACACAATATAATAAAAGTTATTATTACTTTATTATATTTCTTTTAAAGTAATAATAAATTTTATTGTATTGTGTAAGAGCAGAATAGTTCTTTATAATGTATAAAAGTTTTAATTTTCATAAAATGTTAAATATTCTTTTAAATTTTATTCTGGAGAAAAGCCAAATATTATTTTGTTTAAATAGATTATTGTTTTGCGAAATAAATTCCATTACCAATTTGGTTAAATTGGGAAACTCAAATCCTATTTAATTTATTTGGGTATCCATTACAGCTATTAACAACTAGTCCGGCGCCAGACTTTCTCATAAAAAAAAATGTTCATTTAAATATACAAACTTAGACCAAGAAGAAATAATATGTTAGTAATTGTTATTGCTCCCAATAATTGTTTGTGTGTGTAATTCTAGAGATTGGTATTTTTAAGAATGTTATTATTTTCAACTGTTTGGTATGGTATAACACGTATGTAAAGCTAGCATTGTAAAGTGAGCAGAATTTATAATTTTTTTGCTTAAAATATAGTACTAATTAGATGCTAATTTCGTGGCATATTTAAAAATTTTACCTTCTTCCCAGGTCCCGGAAAAATGATACAATGCTAGCTCCAGATAAAAGTAGCATTGTAGACACCAACGGTCACCAACTACTTTCATTGGAGGTCCTTTTTTAAAAATAACATGACCGTCGCAGTCCGGATGTAAAAACGTCCCCTCTGGCTAAATGCGGTCGGCGATGGCGCGTACTCTCCCCCACGCCTCACACTCGCCTTTATTCGCTTCACACCGCGTTGACTGACGATCTTGCGCTTCGCGAGAATTCGTGGGAAGTTGCCTACAGCAAACATTTGAAATTGCGTACTTAACAAGGTCGCGGTCCGCCAGTTGGTGACTCCTGGTATACACCAAAAATAAACTTAAAAACAAAATATACAGCGTGTCTACTTAACCAATCAAATTATCGGTTCCGGTGCTTTTTACTGTTGTCTTACAGCTATAGCTCTAAAGGTTTTTCTACTTAAATTCTGCAAAATGACCACAACTTAAGATAACAACGTCAGTTTTATCATCTAAGAATTTTATACTTGTTCACCAATCGTCAAAAAATCGTATTTAACCTTATATTACCAGCACTCATTGAGGACAAATTAGGAATGCCTAAATTACTTATATATTTTGTTTTTAAGTTGATTTTTGGTGTATACAATGCTAGCTTTATCTGAGCTAGCATTGTATTGTTTTCCAGGACCTGGAAAAAGCATTACCTGTTTAATTTTGGCAATTAGAAATCTCCTCACTTAACAATGCTAGCTTTACATACGTTGGTTTAATAATGTGGAATTAGAAATGGGAGTGAAATTGATGCGGCTAAAAAATTGGGTTTATGGTTTTAGTATTCCTATCACAAATCCATAGGTTGTGCTGGTTACTGAGAGGTAGCCGTGATTGGTAATTAATAGTTGTCTTACCTGAGCCTAAGTATCTATTGCTTGATCTTTAGTGGGTTAAAATATACAGGGTGTTTCCTAATTGCAGTAAGAAAATTTAAGGGGGTATTTCTCCGGTAATTTTTACGAAAAAAGTTCATATAAACATAGGGTTTTAAACTCGAGCTAAACTCAAAAATAGTTTTTTAATTAATATCTTAATATTCCTTATCCAGTGTTAATGAAATTTGGCAGTGTTATTAACAAGGGGCTTATTATTACTTATCCTAACCTAATTCAATTTATTAGATTGCCGCCCCGAGTGGCACAGGAAGTATTTCTTGCAAAAATAATGTGCGACACTCGTTTTTTGCAATATTAGTATTATAAGAACAAATTAATTAAATAAAATACCTCTATTGTTTAGAAAATTCAAGAGAATAGAATTTCTTTACTAGATTTGTAATATACAGTGGCACAGAAAAGTTATGGCATGTTAAACACAAATAAAGGACTGCAGGTGGCTCTCTCTAGACTTTACAACAATAATAAAAGTCAACTTATATTATCCAACCTAAAAGCTCTGGATACCGAATTTCGTAAAGAAATTTATAATAATAAGAGAACTATTTAAAAATAACTAAAATTAAATAGAAACTTTGACACCCTGAATCTCGCTAATATTCAGATTTTTGACTCAGGTAAATTGCCTTAGACCGTTGTAAGTATTATGGTCCAAGGAATTTGTGGTAGCATATTGTACAGACCTTTTAAAGACACCCTATACATAGGTGTACTATCAGTCTTTAAATTTTAGTAACATTCTGTATGACCATGCATATTTTTATAATTTTTTATTGTACTTTTATTTATAAATCTCTGGATTCGTAAAATTAACATTAACATTTAAGTTTTTCTCTATCTAATATTTCCGACTGGGATAATTATAGCCTGGAGTAGTAATAATAGTAAAAATTACAGTAAACATAAAAGTAAACACGTGTTTGATGTTTACTATTTTCGTTTTAATAATAGAAAAGTTGTATTTTAAACGACTGTGTTTTTAAGTGTAAAATCTTATAGGGCGATATAAATTAAACTTTATTCTTAATAAATTATTTTAATTTTAGGCCCCCAGTTCACCCAGTTTTTGTTAAAATGGTCTTTTTTGTAATAATGCAGGTACCTTAACCGATTCTTTGATTTTGTCATCCGAAACTCACCTAATAATAGTAAAACAGCTCTTTATTCTTAATAAAGTATTGGTACTGGCTAAACGACCGCCGGCGGTTTTGCCTAATTGTAAGAAGAAAACCGCCTTTCAGTGGTTTTTATATCTACGTATAAGGAAACCGCCAAAATTATAATTAATTTGTTACTACCGGTGGTTTTACTTATTTTATCGATAGAAGCCGCCGTCCGGCGGTTTTGCTTATAAAAACTATTAGAAAACGCCAAAAATAGTTAAAGTTAATCTAACCTTAATAACACCGGCACACAAAAAAAGTTTGATGTGCACCGGACGCAACCTATCTACGGATATGTTTTTCGACCCTCTTACAGGGCCGTATTAACTGTTTGAGGCGCCCTAGGCTAAAATTCCCGAAGCGCCAATTTTCCACCAAAAATTTTTTGAAAAGCAAAAAAAAGGTCATTCCCTCCTTTTCACGCCTATTTCATTCCACAGCACCTTATGCACAGAAAAATTATTCACCAAAAATCCCCACTCGACCTAAAGTTTTTAAAAGTCCCCTGTCTGGCGCCTATTTCTTTTTAGGCGCCCTAGGCTGTAGCCTAGTCAGCCTAATGGATAATACGGCCCTGCCCTCTTAATCCGAATTTTAAAGTAGTTTAGGCCGTACGGGTCCCAATTTTGAGTAAACTGCAAAAACCGTATAAAATGGGTAAAAATTTTCGCTATTTCTTACGGTTTTTTGCAATTTACTCAAAATTGGACGGTGTACGGCCTAAACTAATTTGAAATTAAGATTTAGCGGGTAAAAAACATGCCCTAGAGAGGTCGCGTATGGTTTACAAAAAAAATCATATATGGGCCGGTGCACCGGTGCCCAAAAAAGTTTTTGTACGGCAAACGCGACCTATCTACAGGCATGTTTTTCGGCCCAGTGAATCAAAATTTCAAGTCAGTTTAGGCCGTACGGGTCCCAATTTTGAATAAATTGCCGTGGGAATTAGAAAAAATTTGCACCATTTTTTACGTTTTTTGCAATTTACTCGTAATTGGGAACCGTATGGCCTAAAATGACTTGAAATTGAGATTCAGAGGGTCGAAAACATACCCATAGATAGGTCGCGTCCGGTGCACATCAAACTTTTTTGTTTGTTTGTTTGTAGCCGTTAATCTTCGGAAATACTGAACCGATCATAAAAATTATTTCACAATCAGAAAGCTACACTATTCAGGAGTGTTATGGGCTATATTTTATTATAATTAAACAAAAATTCAAAGAAAAATAATGGCATATTTATTCTGCGGAAATATATAATATGGCTCAGAACGAATTCCATAACTAAATGATGCGGTGGTTCAGTGGTAGAATGCTAGCCTGCCAGGTGGGCGGGCCGGGTCTCGATTCCAGCCAATGCAGATTTTTTTATAAAAATAGTATGACGGGTCGGCTAGTTCTTAACAAAATATTTAGATGGTAGGCTTGTCGCTCACCCAAATTTTGTAGGGAAGCTTATTTTATAATAATGCGGACCCCTTAACTTTTATTTAATAACTTTATATATATTTCACCTAATAATGGTGAAACAGCTCTTTATTCTTAATAACTTAATAAAATATTTAGATTCTAAGCCAATAGCTCACCTAAATTTTGTATAAAAGCTTACCTAATACTGGTGAAATAGTTCGTTATTTTTTAAAAATATTTACATTCCAGGCTCATAGCTAGGGCTGTAAAATGACGAACATTTATTTTTGTGATACATGACGGTCATTTATTTGTCGTTTTTGTCATTTATCGTCATTTATTATTTGCCTTACCTTTATTGTAAATATAAGAGTATCAGACAAAAATCGTTTAATACTAAAAAGACAAAATATTTTAACAAAAACTGAGATCTCTTAATAAAAAGGTAAAACTTCTAAAAAAAATAAACATTTATTTATAAACAAAACTAAAACCATAATACTAGAGCTAGAATATGTAGAATGGAACTTATAAAGTACTTATTTGGTTAGTCCAAAAATCTTCTTTAATGTCAGAATCATCGATATTAGAGAATTATTGCAAGTTGCCTTATTAAGCTCGGGAATTATTAATACCGGCCTTATTTAAATAGTGTTTGTACCCATAATTTAGAGTTATTGCAAATCATGTTGACAGTACCATTAACCTTAAAAAAGGGGAAGAAATTTTAGTAGTTTTTCTTTATTGTTTTGTGTTGTAGGGTTTTTTATAACACAATTATAGAAATACATTTGAAAAAGCAAGGTTTTAAGTATTTATACTTCTAAAAACTTATCGATTTTGTGATCCACAGCCGTTCGGTTCGACGAACAGTTCCGAAGTTAAAATAAGGCCAAAATAAGGCGGACGGAGGTAAACGGGGCGCGTAAATATCTCTTTTACCTGCACGCCTGTAAGGTTACGTTTATATCATAGGTAAATGGGGCGCCAGCCCTTCCCGAGAAGGGCTGTGGGTCACTGGAAAAACTTGTGAATAAATATAGGTTAAAAGAAATAAGTAGACTACATTTTGTAAAATGTACTTCGTATTTGTCAAGTGTATAATATGTAAATATTTTTTGATGCAATTAATGTTTCGTAATTAATAAAATTTTTAAAAATAGACCAACATTTTATTTCGATACCTTTACTTTAAAGAAATATTTGCGCCCCGTTTACCTATACGATTTTATTGACCCCAAGATCCCTGCGCCCCATGTACAGGGTGGCTCGAATTCGACGCTCATCATTGGGATTTCGGAAACCGTAAGAGATACAGGATCGGTTAAATGAAGGCAAAGTTGAGCAATTTGATGCTCAATAAAATGCCGTTTTGCGTTTTAAAAAATTCCGAGTACTTCCGAAGATATTCGAAAATAACCGGAATTTTCAATTTTGGTTTTTATTGTTTCCTGGCTATATTTGTTAAAATAACTTAAAATGAAAAACACGTTTTCATGGCCACTTTTTCTGCTCTATAATTCAGTGTGACTAAAAATTGAATCTGACGTTTCGGCTTCTGGCGACCATCATCAACTTAATTTTTTTAAATACGGACCTGATATTTTTTTCAATTTAATTAAATCCTTTCATCACTCTTAAAACACTATATATCGCCACTTTGATATTTACCGACGTTTCGTACAGAAAATTCCATCACCAGAATATTGCATATTTATTTAACCATAATACGGCCCTGAACTACGTTTTTAGGTAAAAAGGTAAAAAAAAGAATAAACTTATTACATATTCGTAATGTTTTTATTGCAACTCATTGATATCTAACAGCGGAAATTACTTTAATAACCGAAAATTTCATGAATATTAGACATAAGATACAAAAAGGTAGACAACAAATCAGATTACATAAACAATTTGTAATATTATCTTGATGTCCATATTAAAAATAAACATAATTTAATCACTATTATAAGTGATCAAAGAGATAACCTTCCGCCTCGATGCATTTTCTTGCTTTGCTTTGTATTATTAATACAGCTCGATTAATTGTTCTCGCAGGAATGGCAGCGACTTCTCTTATCAAATTTTGTCGTAGTACTTAAAGGTGGTGAGGTGCATTTATAAATAAACGGTTCTTAAGATATCCCCAAAGAAAATAATCTAGGGGACTAAGATCTGGGCTCCTAGCGGGCCATTTTGAAAAACCATTTATTAGGAAATATATGGTAAAGGAATTGATCTACTTCCCTTCCATTGTGGGCAGGAGCTCCGTCTTGCTGCCACCATATTTCTTGCAATACTGCCAAAGGTTGATTTTCTAGGGCGTCAAAGACATCATTCCTAATTAAATTTAGATATCGTTCGGAAGTTAAGGTCCCTTCGTAAACGAAAGATCCAATAATTTTGTTCCTCCACATACCAATCCATACATTAA
The DNA here is from genome assembly GCA_014170235.1 of Listronotus bonariensis. NCBI lineage: Eukaryota > Metazoa > Arthropoda > Insecta > Coleoptera > Curculionidae > Listronotus > Listronotus bonariensis. The sequence continues at coordinate 96,073 of JACEGR010003446.1, forward strand.
ATGAAGTTCTCCCTTGAATTCGTACCTGCTGGTTAGTTTCTGTTAATAAAGTAATTTCCGCTGCTAGATATCAATGAGTTGCAATAAAAAGATTTCGAATATGTAATAACTTTATTCTTTTTTTTACCTTTTTACCTAAAAACGTAGTTCAGGGCCGTATTATGGTGAAATAAATATGCAATATTCTGGTGATGGAATTTTCTGTACGAAACGTCGGCAAATATCAAAGTGGCGATATATAGTGTTTTAAGAGTGATGAAAGGATTTAATTAAATTGAAAAAATATCAGGTCCGTATTTAAAAAAATTAAGTTGATGATGGTCGCCAGAAGCCGAAACGTCTGATTCAATTTTTAATCACACTGTATTATAGAGCAGAAAAAGTGGCCATGAAAACGTGTTTTTCATTTTAAGTTATCTTAACAAATATAGCCAGGAAACAATAGAAACCAAAATTGAAAATTCCAGTTATTTTCGAATATCTTCGGAAGTACTCGGAATTTTTAAAACGCAAAACGGCATTTTATTGAGCATCAAATTGCGCAACTTTGCCTCCATTTAACCGATCCTGTATCTCTTACGGTTTCCGAAATCCCAATGATGAGCGTCGAATTCGAGCCACCCTGTACCTGTTCAATAAAACTTTAGTAAAGGCCTTGCGCCCCGTTTACCACCGCCGAATAAGGCACGACCTAAAACCGACATAAATAAAGCCGGGCACTATACTTATTAGGGAGTCCTTATCCTACCATGCATCTGCGCAAGCTCAGATGTCAAAATAAGGCCGGTATTATTAATGCCTGGCCTTATTTTACTGTGCAATAATTCTCTATTAAAGCAGAACAACTGAAAACTTACTATACTCGCGCAAGATTATCCACCATTTTTATGACCGTTATATTTTTTTATTGACGGTTATTTATTATTTTTGACAAATGAACAAAAATAAATGACAGTTGTGTTATGAAAATAAATGACGTCACCGCCATTTTCATTTTTATGACAATATGTCATTGTCAAAAACATTTGCTCAAAACCCTATTCATAGCTTACCTAAATTTTGTATGGAAGCTCACTTTTATAATAATGCGGATCCTTTAATTTTAAATTTCATTTGTTAATACATATCTAACCTAATAATGGTGACAGCTATTTCTTAAGATAGTGCAAGATTCTTTTATAAAAGATCTGTTTACTTTTGGGAACTACCGGTAAATTGTTTGAGATTTTTGTCTATTGTATTTTTACGTACATCTACTCATTTGACTAATTAACATATTTCTGTGAAACATAATCCGTATACAAGGTCTAGACGAGAGGCAGACTGCCCGACGACCTTTCGTCGTGTTTAGGTCGGCTTGACATACATAATTCGTGTAAAAGTTACTTTGTACTCTACTTTGCGATAAGTGCACTGAGGTGCATATGCAGGTATTGTACACATTGTTGTACAGTTGTGGAACTATATACACGGAGTACACGTGAGACAAAACAACCTATTTATTACTTAATAATCGCACGTCCAATCATATTTTTCATAAAATCATACATTAATTTTTTTAAATCTTCTTTTTAATCCCTTTGTTACTTGCATTACGTTTAGTTAGTGGTTGAACTTGCCCGATAACAAGTTTCCATAAATAGCATTTTAAAAATCTTTAGAAACCAATTTTTCATATTGCTTGACATCCCTCTTGCCAGACCTGTCTTCCAGGGTTTTTTGTATTTCATTTAATGAGACTAAATTTGAATGGATGAAACTTTTTCCCAATGATTAATTATTAATAGCTGTAAGGACGCTAAAAACGCAAAAGGCGCTGAATTTCTTAGTTCATGGCGCATTTGTTGTTAAATAAAACATGTAATATTTTGATTTAAATGTGAAAAATTAGGTTTTATTGGTTTAATTGGCACTAAAGAACCGCAATGTTTCTTTAATTAACTCTGTATACATTTTAATTAACTTTAATCATGTGTGTGTGATAAGTTTTTATTTGGATAAGTGTAAGTATATTTATGATATAATGTGTAAATAAATAATAATATACCGCATTATTTTAACAGTCACTAGTGGGTAAATCTGGTTAAATAGGGGCTTGCTTAAGATTTTTAAAGTTGCTAGTAATACATGTTTGTGTACGCAGTTTTCCATTTTATAGGTATTTGTTGCGGTTTCGGTTCGGCATAATTTTCAGTATAACTTTACACTGGCAGCTCATAATATACAGCGACACGAAGTGGCATTATTATGCATCCCTTTTCAGTACGTCTAGTAAGGCCCGAATATTCCTGTTTATGCGATTCTTTATCTCTAGAGTCAGATCTTTAAGTCGTGTACACTGTACGTACGTTACTACTTGGACTTTAGCCTCTTTGCATTGTCCCAAATAGTGCTGGGCCAGTAATAAAATGGACTTTATGATAAGAACCCTTTTAAAACTTTTTAAGGGTGTTGCTTTTGACGGGTCTACCACAAATATTTTTATCGCCATACGCCTGTCAATTTTGACGTGTTTCGGGTGTCGGACTGGGCGAACGCGTCACTTTTTTGTCGGACAAGTTTGCCATAATGTTTCACATGCAGTTTTTAAACATTGTGCCAAAAATGTTACAGGTTACAGTCATGAAACCATAAGGCTCAAACACATGTTTCGAGTATCGGACTAGGCGGGTTTCGTGACTGTAACCCTAACCCTTTTGGCACAATGTTTAAAAATTGCATGTACAACTATGTTTGTAAACTTGTCAAAAAAAAGTTACGCGTTTACCCAGTTCGACATCCAAAACATGTCAAAATTGATAGGCTGGGTTATAGCGCCGCTTCCATATACCGGATGTCAACAAATTTATATATGTATGTATTACACTTATTTTTTTAATTTTTAATATTGCGCCTAGGTGGCCATGATTAAACGCTAATTAATCTGATGACATTAGGTGATGTTAAAAAAATACAAATGCAAAGTTTTAGTGACTACTATGAAAAATAGGAATAAAATAATTTGGTAAATTGACATTTTCGTGTCTAACTATAATTTTTCAAATAGCAACCCTTCTGAGACAAGCACTTTTTAAATATTTTTTTACTAATTAAACAAAACTTTTTTCTGTGCAATCTGATTAAAAATAAAGTTACAAATAAAGAATCATAGCCACCTAAATGCCATACTACAAATCGCTCTCAAAAACTCAAGTAGGCGTAAAACTTTTAAAAATATCAAATTACCAGTTAGAATTGTCTTAGGAATCCAAAAATGTTAAAATATACAGGGTGTTCCATTAAAAAATTAAAAATTTGATTCACTTCTGGTTAAACCGAAAGTTATCAAAATAACTGAGAGATATGCGAAAACTCCTCTTTCCACACCATTTACTTATACCAAAGAGTAAGGAAATTATAAGAGTTATCATGGAATAGCCGATTTAAGGACAGGTCATGCGAAAACTCCCAATATAATTTTATTCGTTTTTCGTTGAAATACCCCCAATTAGTCATTTTTGTCAGCTTACGTGTCTCCCCCACCGCTGATGTTACACGAGGCGAGGCTTCGACCGACGCATTTAAAGTGTAAACTGGAAAAATGACAAGCCTGCCGCAAAAGCGGTACGAAAATTTTAGCATGCCATGGTTTCTCTTATCCGTAGGTATGTTACTTTATGCTTATACCAAGTATTATTTTTGATATGTCTAAAGCTGAATTCATAGATTGACGTTTCTGTTACTGATTGCCGTTTAACGTTTCGGTTTCTGATATGGTATATAGAAACGGTAAACAGAAACTATAAATTGACAAATGAAAAGTTGTTGTTTCATCTTCTAACTGCTGAAAACGTCAAATGGCAAACGGAAACAGAAACGTCAATCTATAAATCCACCTTAATACTCGAAGTTATGGCTTGTCTAATAGAATCGTTGACACCCGGTATGGCGCTATGAATATTCGTAGTAGACTCGTCAAGAGAAACCTCCCTAAGAAGGTTTTAAAAGGGTTCCTATCATAAAGTCCACTACTGGCCCAAGTACTAAAAAAAAACTTTTAAAATATAGGGCAATACAGGTTTACAGGTTTTTGAAAAGTGGGCCCAAGGAACTGTGGTTCCTAAAATAAAAATGTGTTTTTAGTGATAAATAAACATTAATAATATTATGCGCTATTAGGCATGTTTTTGCTGGAAACCATAAGAAATTAAAGAAACACATGTTGCTTAAAGTTATGAACATTCTTTTTTCTCATTTGTTAGTTTTTATATAAATCATATAGATTGAATTCAATGAAAATATTTTTAAATTCTTTATCTGTATAAAATTACATATTTCTTGCATTTAAGCTATAAAAAAAAATAGAAAGGAGAAATAAAACTGGTGTATATTGTGCAATATTTTAATAAAGGCACTGGCTAAACGACCGCCATCTGGCGGTTTTTTATATCCACGTATATGAAAACCACCGAAAAATATAATTAATTTGTTATTACCGGCGGGTTTTACTTATTTTATCGAATAAAGCCACCGTCCGGCGGTTTGCTTATAAAAACTATTAAAAAGCGCCAAAAATATAAATTGTTAAAGTGAATCTAACCTTAATAGTTATTACTTTTGGGTGCACATTACAAAACTATTTTGTCACATGGACCCAATAGTTTTCAACACTAAAAAACACTGTCAGGCAGGAAAGGCGAAGAAATGATTTATCAGGGCGTCATCGTCAGCATTAAAGTCAGCAATTGGATATAAATTAAAATTCCTAAAAAGTGAAAAAAATATTTGTCTAAAAATTAAATTATGAACAATAAAAAATAAAAAAATATGAAGAAAGAAAAAAGTTAATTATCTATCCGGAATCGAACTCGGGACCTGTCACTTACGGGTCAACACTCGTAACCTTGTAGCTATGGGAGAACTTTAATGCATTTTTAAACCTTGATAATAAGCCGTGTTTATGAATTATCTATCTTGTAACTTTTTTCCGTTTCCTGAGAATTTTAAAGTTTGTTCCACCTTCAATACATGCATACTTTAGTTCTATAAAACGATTAGTTTTTGTTCTTGCCACGAAAATACTTCTGGCTTTTCTTTTCCTAAAAGATATACATATACATATTTTTTAACTTATGAAGACAAATTCTTCGTAGGCGTCAAACGTGTCTCCCAGTTTTTCCATTTTGTTTGTTGATTAATGATAAAAATAATATTAAACAATAAAACAAATAATTATTAAAGTTAGGTTAACTTTAACTATTATTTGGCGGTTTTCAATAGTTTTTATAAGCATTATATATCACATATCGATAAAGTAAGTAAAAACCGCCGGTAATAACAAATTAATTGTAACTTTCAGCGGTTTTCATATACGTAGATATAAAAAACCACCGGACGGCGGTTTTCTTCTTAAAATTGAGCAAGACCACCGGCGGTCATTTAGCCAGTGCCTTTAATAAGATCTTAAAAAGTGTAACAGAGCGCTTTTATTTCCTCTTCCTATAATTTCACATGCACACAGCCACACCTTTTCCTATTCCATAAAAATATTAATTAATATGATTCTTAAGTCAGTATTGCGATAAAAATAACTTTTATTAAAATTATAACTAAAAACCCAAAGAAAAGTATGCAAGCTTTCCACTTATCCCACTGACATTTTAAATTAACACTGTTTACATATACCAGAATTAGACCGAACCTTGAAATATTTACGACTGTTAATTTTCCTTTTTCTTTTTTAATTTGTGTTTTCATTAAATTTTCCCTAAGTACGTCATTTATTTAAAAAAGATTTTCCATCTGTGTGCTGTCGGTACACTATTTTTCAGCGTCTACTATGAAATTTTAAAAAATAAAAGACATGATGTCTTCCGAAGGCTGTTTTAAAACCGAGTTTAAAACATATAGTAAATCTACAGGGTGTTCCAATTAAAATAACATACAGGTGTGGAAACCAACTGGCCGACCATAGGAAATTAAACGCGTAAGAAATATTCGAGGTGGGATCGCGTTGCCGTCCGACGAAAGACGGAAGTGGTGTAAGCGAGGAGCCCCTAATTCTGTTCGAATATGCCTTCTCGTTGTAGCGGTGAATTTTAGGAGAGTACATAGCAAATTGGTGAAAGGGACTCAGTGCATGATTTGTCTATAATTGACGGTTTGGTTTGCATACTGGTATAGTTGCCCCATATCACAAAATTTTTTTTTTTTTGTAAGGAATTTTACAAATATCTTATATCTTGAACACCTTACATTTTTGGTATCGCTAAAGAAACTTACCCTGTTTTTATTCCTAAAATTTAAATATGATATGCGGGATGAAATGATGGTGTTTCATTAAAAAAAAATAAAATTTTAAATACAGTGGGTTTCTAAGAGGTGCGGAAAAAAATCTTCAAAAATTCCTGATGTTACAATATGACAATCTAAGCCAACTTAGGGGGTTGTTTGGAGGGAGAAATAAGAATCTATTATCTTATTGTAACGTTTAGAGAAAAGTCATTCTTCAACAGATTTTACATAAAAAAGGTGCATGTGGTAAAAGTTGATTTAAGCAGCCGCGTTTTTGATATATCCTGATTTAAAAAAATAACTTTCTTTATTGCCAGGTTTAGGCTATACAGGTTATTTCAGAATAGATTGCTAAGCTTTCATTAGAAGTGTGAATCCTTAGGTGATTTTACAACATTTTAAAAAACCTAAGATCTAAATGTCTTAACTTTTGAGATACAGGGTGGTAAAATTTTAATTCGAAATCTCAAAGATCAGCATCTTATTCTAAAACTTCCTGAATAGTTGAGGCCACCATTAAATTTAGGGGGTGGCCCGGGGGGAGACATTCCCTCTAGAGCAATAAACTCCCTTCCGGAGAAATTTCGTGTATCAATTCATAAGCATGACCATTAGTCCACCCCAAAATGTTTGTCTGCCAAGGGGTTGGAACTCTCAAAACTCAGTCTGGCGACTGAGAAAATAGCTTTAAGCACCCTAGTAACATATAAAATTCAGCTTTTACAAAGGGACCAAAATTATGTTTTAATTAATTACCCTTTGGTACCTAGTATCTGCCAAAGCTACTATGAGTCAAACTTTATAGTCTACCATTGCTTCTACCTATGTTGGGAGCGTGCACTGACAGACTTTTAACTTTTACAAAATAACGAATGTCTGCCGCTCACGGGCTTATGCTATGAGGTTAGTTTTTAATCATCTTTTAGCCTCAGTAATTTGTGGTAACACCTTTTAGGGGCACTCTGTGTAAGGTTAGAATAATCATTTTGGCAAAGGAGCAACAAGATTTGCTGTCATTCAAACAATAGATTAATATTTTATTTGTTTCTTAAACAATTTTGTGTTTTCAGAAATACTTTGTATTCGTTCTTGCTTTAGTGCAACTTTGTATTCGTTCTTGCTTTAGTGCATGCTAATTAGTTTGTAATTGAGACAAGAACTTTAAAACTTTTTGTGAGCCTGGATTTTGAAAATTCTAATTTTTTTCACAGGGTTTGGAAAAACCCGGTTTGGGTTAAAGAGTTGAAAGAATTTAGGGTGTAAAAAATAAGATGTAAAATTGGAATTTCTAGCGAAGTAGGTGACTTGCATAAAATTGGAAGGTAAGTTACTGACTGCAAAAGTTTCCACAGCTTTTGTAGTTTCTAACCAATAATTAACATTAAAATCACCAACAACTATTACTGGCCTAAAAAAGGAAAATGATATTATCAACTTTTGTTGAAATAGGGTGAAAAACCTCAATGTGGATATCATCAGAGTGGGTCCAGTAAATATGGTAGAATACCTAAAACTGCGTGAAAACTTAAAGATATTAAGCGTATCTTATTCGAGGTTAGGAACTCTAGCATAAGCCGAATCCTTCTAAAGTTTAGAACTTGGGTCGTCACTCGACAAAAAGATAGAAGGATTTCGTACCCAGAATGTTCTTGGTTAAAGTTTTGGATGGGACTAATCTGTGTTTCGGTTGGAAAAAGATCCGCAAGGTTTAGATGATTGAAGTTTAAAATTATGGTGCTATCACTGATATATCTGAGAATTCGGATTTACTCTTTTTTGTCATATATGGATATCGTTGGTTAAATTTTGCTATATTAGTTTTTCTTTTACTAAATATAAAATCTAAGTGGTACTATTTATAAATCCAACACTATACGAACTCTCTCCGATGCAGTTCGCAATGAACCGAACTTGAAAAGATGTCGATGAACTTTCGCCGTTTTAATTCAATTCGACATTGACAACGAGAAAATGGACAATCAGTGCGAGCTTTGTACCATTTCGATTACAATTCGCTCTCGTCAGGCACGGGCGGGCACAACGGGCGAAGATCTGCATTCGAATGGTGCATCGGCGGACCTGGGACCTGACCCACTTCATTTGTTATTTCTGGGCGAAGGAAATTGCTTATCAATGTATACTGTTAGAGTACATATATGTAGTTTGTTCCTGAAAACTCGTTAGGAAAATAATGGTGCAGAATTGTACATTGTATATTACATATCGCTTAACAAAAAGGATTCATTATTTTTCTGTAACACACACAATTATTGACAATTCACACCTCTCACAGCCTTGTTTTCTTATTTACGACTACAAAAAAATACAGGGGAATAAAATAGAGGAAAGGGCCCAAATATGGAATACCATTTTGTTTTTTACACATAATTTACATAAACATTATGAATAAAAAACTTTTTGTAGTATTTATTAACCATCATATATTTGTCCTTTATTTTGTAAAAATTGGAAGTT
>JACEGR010003447.1:0-104791 GCA_014170235.1 Listronotus bonariensis
TATCAAAATTCTTGTCAAATAAGTTCCATCAAATATTTGATACAATTTGTTAGATGACAGAAGTGTTAAATTAAGAAATTATTTGACAAACTTATTTGAAGCAAATATCAGGGTTAAAACCAAACCTCACACCAATCACGATAAAATTGAGGTTAAGTAGTTGTCAACTGTCAGTTTTTAATTCACTGGGTTAGTAGTTTTGAAGTTTTGCATCAAATATATGACGAAAAATAGGACGTGTTCTAATCCTTTAAACAAATTTGACAAGGCTGATATCCAATTTTCTGTTTTACATTATCAAATTATTCAAGGTAAACTTAGTCCAACTTATTTGATCAGAAGTTTGATAAGTGTAAAACCAGCTTAAGCACCTTTTTGCATTACTAGTTTTTTATCTATAAAGCGATAAAAATATCCAAGGGTCAGTGACCCCTGTTGACAGGTTTAAAATTCTCTGTAACTGCACTACTAATAACTACTCAATTTAAGTATAAACAGTAAAAACTAAACATATACAGTGTGTTCGCCTAAGTTCTATACATATAGGAAACTTTTTTATTATTAAGTTAAAAAAAAAGTTATTCTTTATAAAAGTTATGCATGATCTAAACCTAAAATGCAATCATTACATATTAATTTTTTCTAGTAGTATACAAGGTTTCCCAAAATATTGTTCAGACGAAAAGTCCTCTTATTTTTGCAAATATCAAAAACTATTATTAAGGAAAAATGTTTAAAAATAAAAACTCTTAAATATGCAAACTCCTTCATTTACAAAAGAAACGATTTTCTTTAATTTTTATGCAATAATAACAAGCGTTTTTGTGACTTTTCGCAGTTTTAACAGTTTTTAAGCTTGCTTTAGATATTACATGTCGAAATAAGTATTTACAAAAATGTAAACATTTAAATTTTTATCGATTTATCATTAAAAATATTTAAAAAATAAAACATTTTTCTTGCAAATAAGTGAGTTTGAATATTTAAAGGTTATTTTTATTTCTTAACATTTTTCCTTAATAATTTTCGATATCTTTAAAAATAAGGGTACTTCCCTTTTGAAAAAATTCATATTTTTTAGATATCTCGTACATTACTGAAAAAAATGAATATCTAATTATTGCTCTTAAGGGAACTTTTATAAAGAATATTTTTTTGTAAAATAATAATAAAAAGTTCTAATATGTAGAGAACTTAGGCGGACACACTGTATAAAAGTCTAATGACTAAAAAACAAAAAATAACACCAAGCCTAGTATAAACTAGGTTTCTATTAATTTATTTATTAAAATGCTTTTTATTTATTTACTTCTCAAATATTTGGTTTATAATTTCGTTGAAACAACTAATTATCTAATATTTCTCACACATCAATTGGGTTTTATTGGTAAAATTTTATAAAGCACTGACATTAATAAGTTTTAAGTATTTTACGATGGTAATAGAGAAATATTGCACAATAAAATAAGGCCAGGCACTAATAATACCGGCCCTATTTTGACATCTAAGCTTGCTCAGATGCATGTTGGGATAATAACTCCCTTAATAAGTATAGTGCCTGGATTTATTTATGTCGTTTTTAGATCGTGCCTTATTTTGGTCTTATTTTAACTTCGGAACTATTCGTCTAACCGAATGGCTGCCGAGCACAAAATCAAAAAGTTTTTATTTATTGTGTAAAACAAAACCCTACAACACAAAACAATAAAGAAAAACAACTAAAAATGTTTCTCGTTTTTTAGGTTAATGGTAATGTCAACGTGATTTGCAATAACTCTAAATTAAAGCACTATATAAATAAGGCCGGTATAATAATACTCGAGCTTAATAAGGCAACTTGCAATAATTCTCTATTAAGATTTAGGATCAACCAAAAATGTCGTTAATTGTCATTTTTTAGATAAAGCTTAATTTGGTTTATTCTGATTGGACGCAAACTAAGTCAGAAATGCAATATAATTGCGTGGGGTCTGTTGGTGTTATTACGTCTAATAAATTGACATATTAAAGCCAAAGATTAATCCAGGAACAGATGTTCAGTTTTAATAACATCATTGATACGAATTATCTGTTATTAAAACCGTTGCAAATGCTTGAGATAATGAAATATGCAGTCTATTTATAGATATATACCGGTACAAAGTTTAATGTGAGACTTTTTTACTCTTACTTTTATACCACTGGAGGGGGAAAATTTAACTTTTTCTCGTGGACCGCGCATTGGCTTCTGCGATTAAATTAATTAAAGTAAAGCTTTGTTAAGAAAGAGACAGAGAGAAGAGGGAGCATCTTGGAGATTCTCGGAATAGCCATTCTGAAACAGATCCGTATTGATAATTTATACCTAATTCTGTTCAAAATGCTTCAATTTCTTTGTCATATCCTTTTGTTATGATATTTTTTTGCGACCGGTCCTGTTGCCCTGCATAATAATTGTTTTTGACGTCTCTGCAGCATTGTACTTTCTTTTTACACACTTGTAGTATTATGTGAAGCTGCTAAACCACCAACTTTTCCAATCCTGCAGTAAACACTACAATATTCAATAAAAGCGGAGTATCTGCTTAGCTTAAAGTACCTACTACAAGTCGAAGTAAATACTACGCTATTTTCTATAAGCCGTAATAGGCTCCGGAAAATTAAAAGTAGATGCTTCTTAATATATTACTAATGCTAAAACTTGGAGTATTAGTACCTACTTTATTTTTATTCATACCACCATAAAGTAACATACCTACGGATAAGAGAAACCATGGCATGCTAAAATTTTCGTACCGCTTTTGCGGAAGGTTCAGCGCTGCCTGGCGGCAGGCTTGTCATTTTTGCCAGTTTACACTTTAAATGCGTCGTTCGAAGCCTCGCCTCGTGTAACATTAGCGGTGGGGAGACACGTAAACGTACTGAAAAGACCAACTGGCGGTATTTCAACAAGAAACGAATAAAATTATTTTGGGAGTTTTCACATGACCTGTCCTTAAATCGGCTATTCCATGATAACTCTTATAATTTCCTTACTCTATGATACCACCCATTGAATACCAATCGCAGCCGAACGCAGGGGGAGCAATAAGGGCAAATGCCACCCCTCCAGACACCCAGACTTTTTAAAGATGGGTTGTTTGCTAGAGGTGGCGCCTAAACTGCTTTGTTTACTGACCTGCAGTCCTTTTTTTTGGTTGTCACCTTTTTGCCTCCCCCTCTAAACCACAAAATTATTTTCTGCGTACCTCCCTAGTGCCAATTTACCTTTAAATCAAGAATTGTTTTGTAAAAAAAAGGAAAAGTGTAGTGAAAATAGGGTTAAATTTGCTTTACAAGTTTGTAATAGAGATCTCAAAAACAATTACCAATATATAAATGTAAATTTTAAAAACTAAAGATTATTTTTGTTCTGAGAAAAAACAGTGGCAAACCATATTTTGCCTAAATAATATTTGGTTCAAAGTCCTATTGAAAGTCACAGGAAGATAAAAAAAAGTTTAATATCTAAAAGGCCCCTTACTGCATAATGGTTTTTACCAAATTTAATTAAAAAAATCAAGTGATAAAGTAGAATTCGGCTGAGAAAAAGCCAGATGCGTCATAGAAATAAAGACGGCAATTAACTATTTCTTTCTAATCGCGTCGTTTAAATAGTGTGCGAGCAACAAAAAGGAGAAGAATTAAAGGGTGAGACAGAACTGATGACCGCGTGGCTTTTTCTTTGCTGAATTGTAGTCAATCACAAATTTTATAAAAACAGATTTTTTCTTAACTCTATTACCATCCTGTATCTCAAAAGTTAAGATATTTAGAACATGGAGGTGTCTAACTTTTCGTTGGTAAAAACCTTAAGGATTGACAACATTGACGTATTAGAAAATGGTCTAAGATAAACAATCTCAAAAATTAGCATCTTATTTTGAAACACCCTGTATATTTTGAGCAAATCAGTGGTTTACTTGATTCACCCAACAGCACCGCTACTGGTCGCCGGTAACTATTTCCCAAATATTTGTTTAAAACTAAGTGACTCACCTAATAAAAATCTAATGAATGTCCCTTATCTGTCGGATTATTTAAAATAGAACATATTTAATTTAATGAATCATATACGCAGTTAAAGACCGATTCTTCCACCAAAGCTGCAACCTTTCTTATCTGGATGGAGTAACGAGAAACAATCAAGGCGGTTAAGTTACGTTCACCTGGCGATACTATAATAGACTTTTAATTGAAAGCATTCATTTTTATTTACAAACAACTTACTAAAAATAAAACTGCTTAGCGAGGTTAAGGATGCAAGTGTTCACGGAAATACAAATACAGGGTGCTTTACTAGAGTAAGAAAATAACATAGTACATATTTTTGTTCTTATGACAGATGAGGGGCTTAAAAGCAAAAGAGATAAAATCCACTTTTGATCTAAAATGAGTTGGTCAGTGAAATGTATTTTAAAAACTGTAATCTATTGGTATTGGACAGAGAGACAATCACAGATGCTAACGAGATTGCTAGAAGTATGGAGGCAATATTGCGAAAAATATTGCACGATGCTGATAAAACCACAAACCATAATCCAAATTTTGATCAGCTAGAGATGGAACCGTCAATTCTAAGAGCAAAAGTGGAAAAGGCTGTGCGTCTTTTAAAAAGAATAAATCACCTGGCGACGATGGCATACCGGCCGAGGTAATTAGAGCAATGGGAGAAATAGGTACGACATGATCCACAAGCTATGTACCATGATTTGGGAAGGTGATGAGGGGCCAAAGGATTGGTGTTAGTCGACCTACATACCGTTACACAAAAAAGGCTTCCCCAAAGAATGCAAAAATTACAGAACAATAGCTCTTATGTCACATGCAAGGAAGACTCTCCTTCATATTGTATGCGAACGATTTGCTTGCCCAGATACCTGAGGAACAAACGGGGTTTATGCCTGGAAAAGGAACAAGAAAGCAAATATTAAATGTTTGGACAAATAATAGAAAATGCATATGAATTTAATACAAAAACCTACCTATGCTTCGTTGATTATACTAAGGCGTTTCATTGCGTAAAATGGGAAAAGCTATGGTCAGTCTTGGACAATATGGGCGTTCCAAGCAATTTATATTTATTGAAAAATTAGGATCCGATAGTATTAGATATTTGACAGTTAAATAAAAGCATCTGTGAAACCAAAAATAATTTATAATACCAAAAATTTGTCAAAATTTTCAATTTTATACAAAATAATAATTTGGTTTAACCTTTTTGATGAACCAATTAAAAGTTATAAACAAGCTTTGCTATGGGTAATTCATTTTAACTAATAATTTTTTACTAAAATTATTTAAGACGCTATATATAGTTAGACCATATTTATTTTATTCTAAAAGCGATGCCGCCAAGTACACAAAAAATTTTAAAGCAAATAAACCCTTTTGTAATCAATGATTTATTGCAGCAAAAAATATTCAACCCGACGACTACGCCACGCGTTACAGGTTTTATAGCACGCCAGAGACGAAATAAGAGGATGTTTTTTACGTATGTGATACGTGTTTTCGGAATATTTTTATTTATTTATCTAAAAATATGTAATCAGGCTCTGTCAGAGGCTATGTGCTTTCGAAAAGGTTTGTTTACTATCATTTTTTGTGTACTTGGCGGCATCGCTTTCAGAATGAAATAAATATGGTTCTTACTATACTAAAAAACATTTCCTATAACAACGTTTAATGAAGTTATTCACAGAATCTTATAAGGACATTTAACTTCTGTATCTGCATATTTTAATGTCAGTCATAAAAAATAAAAACACGATTTTTTTATTTAAGCAATAATTTATAATAAAATCATGATGACCATGAAAGCAAACAAACATATGTCAGGACATAAGTTTATTAACATTGACACTTATATCGGATTACATGCAAATAATTCCATACGATCCACTCAGGTGGATTTAAATTACAATGGAAAATATTGTAATATTAATTATCCTGATATCTATTACCAGTAATATTTATATTGTTCTGTAAATTGTTCCTGATTTTCATTGAGATATGCTCGATGTACTTGTATGTCGTATAGTGCAATGATACATAATACAACATGTCAAATAAAGGTAAAGCATTTCCGTGTATACAGGGTGGTCATTCTTAAGTCGTCGCTATTGCTAACTTCCTTATTATTGGAGATACGAAGTCGGTTAAATTAGTAAAGTTGTAGTATTTTTTCCGGTGACTAACGTGCTAGAACAGAAAACCAACTGAACATCGGGTTTTTGATTTATTGCTAAAAATTTACTTTTTTAAAATGAAACGCTCTGTATATTATATTCCGAAATTCGACCATCCTCGAAAATTTAATGGTAAACCGGCATTTTTAAATAAAACACTCTGTATATTACATCATCATTAAATAGATATTTTAAAGAGCTTTAAGAAAATAGTACATTTAATATATGTCTATCTCTTTAAGTTTAAAAATATGGCCATTTAAATTTAAAAATTATGTTAAATTTTCATTATAACTTCAGCTCTAAGCTATAAGCAGTAAGTTTAGTGGATAAGATAAAATAGACACTATTTTTTAGATTTGGATGGCCATATTTCCAAAACTATAAGAGATAGACATATCAAATGTGGTATTTTCTTAATGCCCTTTAACTTATCTATTTAATAAAAATTAAATATACAGAGTGTTTTTTTTTAAAGTGCCGGTTCATTATTAAATTTTTGAGGATGGCCATATTTTCGAAACTATTAAAAATTCTTATATAGAATTTAAGGAAATGTCCGCATGTGATATATCACATGCGGATCACATGCGGACTTTTTTAAAGCTTTTTGATAGATATTTCGATCGGTGAAATAATATACAGGGTGTTACATTAAAAAAAGTATATTTTTATTTCGAAACAAATTGAAAACCCGATGTTCAATTGTTTTTCGGTTGGAAGCACGTTAATCAGCGAAAAAGTACTACAACTTTATTAATTTAACCAATTTCGTATCTCCAATAACAAGGAAGTTAGCAATAGTGCCGACTTAAGAATGATTACCCTGTACAGGTTGTTTCAGAATAAGATGCTTATTCTTTAAGGTGTCAATCTTTAGGTGATCTTATAAAGAAAACTTTAAATAAACCTTCCTGTTCCTAAGGGGGCGTAAATTAATTACGTGAGGCGTTTTTTCAACTCTTTAATCACTCTACCCCTCTGGTGAGATTTGGTAAGATTTGCTTCAATTCCCCCAATCTTACATGAGATCTTTTTGCGGAATTTCCTAAATAAAACTTATCTTTGCGTTTTGCTTGTTACCGGATAACATATTTTTCCTGGGAAGGCAGCGGCGTCTCTAAGGCAGCAGGGGCCCTGCAGCAAAAAATAAAATGGGGCCCCTAAAAACTTTGAAAAAAAGGGCTTCATTACTTTTTAAGTTTTACTTCCCACTTTCTATATTATTCATACTTGATCAAGACCTCAAAAACTTTGAAGAGCATAAAAAAAGTCGTCACCTTTATTTTCCATCGTATTGGCTTTGTTTTCAGTATCCTTTTTGAACTCAAAGTGGCCCCCAAGCTTGAGGGTTCTGGGGCACTGCCCCATCTAGCCCTATAGTAGATACAGCACTGTGGGAACTGTGGAAAGGCCTGCCAAAATCTCGCAATTTTTTTCCTTGTGGTAAAAAAAGACGTAATATTTGCACAGATCCCCCTCCCATCACAGGAGATTTAACTTGACCCTCTTCCCCCTAAATGCCTCACGTTAATTATGGACGCCACCTAATTGCTTTCTAAATGTCTTAATTTTTGATGTACAGAGTGGTAAAATTTAAGGAGTTGTTTCACACCAAAAACCGGGGAATTTCTGTAAATGTTCTTTGCCAGTTTGTATCCAGTTACCCATTTTTATCACCTGACTAACCGTGTTGCAACATTGTGTTTCATAATCTTAGTTCTTTACGATTAACGAGGTTGTTGCAACCTACGATTGACAGTTTGTAATGTATTTAGAAACTTTTATGTTCTAGTGCGAGAAATTGCAGCTTTAAAAAGTACCTATATTAAAAAAAAAAACTATTTAATCATAGTCGTAAAACATATATATTTTACTGCAAAAAAATATATTTACATATTATACAGGGTGGTTCAAGGCAAAAATGAAAAATCGTCTCACTTCATATAATCACGACTTACTGAACAGCCGTTTACCTATGAAAAGAAGCATTAGTATAAGGTTATTTAGTTGCCCAAATATCATTGGTACTGGGCCACAGTTTCAACGATATAATTAAAATAAGTTTTTTTATTTCTAACTAGAAAGGTCAATATCATCCTAACGAAGCGCGATAAATTTTTTTTATAAGAAGTACTAACATTATTTTAGTTACTCTTCGGACACCATTGTATTGGAGCATTAAAATCAGGAAAGAATTTATGTTATTAAGATTAACATCTGGTTTAAATATTATTGTTATTGTATTAATTTCTTAGTCGGTATAATCCCACTGGCTTTACATGTGTCCAGTAATAAATAAATATGATAATTAAATTTCAATTTGGAAAATTTTGTTTGTGCTATAATTTGCATACCGTAATTTTTACAATTTGCTTTTAATATAGTTTTATTTTATTGCTTTGAATGTAACTTTTTGGGGCATCATTTTATTTTATATGGTGGTTGACTGACTGACCCCAGTTTTTCTCACTTAAGCTTTGGTCTGCTAATCGTACCGCATAACGCTGTGGTTAGCGTTTCAACGCAAGGTTTAACTTCACGTAGAAACGCAACGTCGCCAATTTCAACCAAGGTGGTCAGTTGATTCTACCGCAACAAACAACCTTATATTTCTGCAATTTTATTAAATATAAAACTTTTTGCCCCGCATTCCCCTACATTTCATCAGAGAAACCCACCCACGGCTGCGGGCTCATTGCGGTTATGTGTGAGCACACCTTTAACCTTGTTTTACCTTATAATTTTGGGAAAGTAGCTAAAAACATTTTAAATTAATAAATTAAAACTTATATTTAATACTGCAGTATGGAATATGGTTATTTTCCATTCGAATACCAAATACCAAACACACGTATTCAAATATCAGTCCAATGTCTTCTGAATAGCATTCAGAATACCGAGTATTAGTACACACATATACTAACCAACTCTCCCATCGAGCATCTATAAGTTTTGCGTCGGTCACTACGGATCAGCTAAATCACATAACACAGAGGCAATGTGAGAAAAAGAGACAGTCTAACGTGAATACCGGCATGTAAACATAGGTGACTAATAGTGCTTGTTTTGTTATTTCATTACTGGCCGATATACCTTTATCTATTGCTTATACAGTATATGCCGTAACACAATTATCAAACGTATCAATGCCGACTTTAGTTGACTTGTACCAAAGACAATTGTGGTTTTACTATAGACACCCAGAACAATGCTAAATTTTTGGTCATCAGCTTGGACGCTCGCTTCGTGGAATTTATGAAGCGGGTATCCATCGAGTATACACGTAAACAGTACGTATAATTTGCCGCTTCATAAATTCAGCCAAGCCAGCGTCCAAACTGATGACCAAAAGGTAGCATTGTTCTGGGAGTCTATAATGAAACTACAATTGTCTTTGGTTGTACATAGTATACTTAGAATTATTTTTAGTGTATCGTTCTTAATTTTTTAATCATGGTGCTGGAAAAGACAAAAAAATAATTGAATTTAAAAAGTTTTAGCAAAAAAACTACGGTGCAGCTGTTAAATAACCGAAATATGTCAATGTTTAAAACTTGCATGTTAAACATTGTGCTAAAGTTTCCCGACAAAAAGTGACTCGTTCGTCCAGTCTGACACCCAAAACATGTCAAAATTTACATTATTGCTGGCCCAGTACGGTGTCCGTTACTTCCCAAATCGATTTCTTTTAGCGATCGCCCCTGAGCTTTTAGTTTATAGCCTAAAAAAATATATTCAATGCAAAAACGCTCTTTAATTCCTAATTTAAACCGTGCCGAAATCATGTTGCTTTTTCCATTTAAATATCTTGGGTTTTTAGGACTTTTTCTTTTATTTTTTTTCGCAGACACAAATTGATGAAAAAATCTACTCATCGCATACTCTGATGGAAAATTTAACTCTCTACAAAAAGTTCTTTTACGAATTTTCGATTAAGTCACTCCTTTAAGAGTTATTTATCGTCAAACGTTGAGTTAAGATTGAGCAGTTGTGGCCATCCTCGGGAATTTAATAGTAAACCGGCATTTTTAAATAAAACACTTTGTATATTATATCACCATTAAAAAGATATTATAAAGAGCTTTAAGAAAATACCACATTTGATATGTCTATCTCTTATAGTTTTGGAAATATGGCCATTCAAATCTAAAAAATAGTAGTGTCACTTTTATCTTCGACACTAAACTTATTGCCCTCAGCTTAGAGCTGAGATAAAATGAAAATTTAATAAAATTTTTAGATTTGAATGATCATAATTTTTAAACTATAAGAAATAGCCATATTAAATGTGGTATTTTCTTAAAGCTCTTTAAAATATCTATTGAATGTTGATGTAATATACAGATTGTTTGTTTAAGAAATGTTGGTTTACTATTATTTTCCCGAAAATGGCCACAAATCAATCTTAACTCAACGTTTAACGGTAATAACTCTTAAAGAACTGATTTAATCGAAAATTCGTAGGAACAGTTTTTGTAGTACCCTATTTTTTGCAAAAGATAGCAATAAAAATGTCTCGGGACGGTTAGAAGGTTGTAAACCATAGGCGCATCAGTCTCTGTGCAAAGAACAGGTAGAAATACACCGAATTGCGTTAAATAAGGATTATAAATTTTATATATATTTTAGTATCTTTCCGTATGTGCAACTGAGTGGTTATAAATTGTTAGAGTATTGTTCAAAGTATTACAGTATTGTAAAAATGGCTTCTTCGCCGAAACGCCCATGTTTCGGACATTTAACTGTAAACGAAAAGCAGATTGTTAAAAACGTATTCGATTATATTAGAAATGATCCAAGTTCTAATTTAGAAACAAGAAAAAGAGGGAGGTATAATTCCACCAAAAATGCGACCGGGCAAAACAGAACTTTATATAACAAACGACACAAAACAAACAATTCGACGAATTGTACATAGTTATTTTACCGAAAAAAACTACTTTAGATGTCATGTTTCAAGCTGCGAAAAATCATCCACACGTGCTGGAAATAAGTAGAGTTAAACTTTGGAAAATCTTAAAAGGTCTAAATTTTCAGTGAAAAAAATTCCAAAGAAAATCTTTATTAATAGAGAATGGAGAAATTGTCCATTGGAGGAGAGATTATTTGAGAAAAATAAAAAAGCTCGTACTGAAGGAAAGACAATATATTATCTAGATGAGACTTGGATAAATGAAGGACATACCGTTAAAAAATATTGGCAAGATGGGAATATAACAACTGCTCGCCAGGCTTTTAATGAAGGACTTTCTACGGGTTTAAAACATCCATCTGGAAAGGGGCGTAGACTAATTATTACTCATATTGGAAACGAGAATGGTTTTGTAGATGAAGGTCTTTTAATGTTTGAGTCCAAAAAACAGGGGATTATCACGAAGATATGAATGCTGATGTATTTGAAGAATGGTTTTCGCAGATGATCGACTTAATACCAGAGGGTTCGATTATTGTAATGGATAATGCAAGTTACCACTCTAAAAAAGTAGATCTTGTTAATGGCTTTTAAGCCAGCTTGTTAAGCTGGCTTAAAAGGCATTCAATCTGGTTGATGCAGCAAAATATTGAACATCCTACAGATAGTGTTAAACTAGAGTTGTTGCAGCTAGTAAAAAGTGAAGTCGCCACAAATAAAGCTAAGTACACAGGTTTTGTAATTGATGAAATAGCTAAGAAACAAAATATAACTGTATATCGGCTGCCACCTTATCACTGCGAACTAAACCCCATTGAACTTATATGGGCACAAGTGAAAGGTGAAATAGCCAGAAATAATACTACGTTTAAACTAGTAGATATAAAAAAACTATTTTAAATTGCCATATCTAATGATTCCCCAGAAAACTGGAAAAAATGTGTCGAACACGTATTAGAAGTAGAAAATAAAATATGGTCTTTGGATATAATAGTAGATACAACTGTTGAACCTCTAATTATACAAGTAGACTCATATGACTCAAGTAGTGATAGTATGTCAGATATGAAAGAATGTGAATAACTAGATGTAGATTATGTAGCATATTTAATTAGGTATAGATTATATTTTAAATAATTATTTTTGACTATGCATATTTTTAATGTGTATTATTAAAATGGTTATTATTAACTATAATTATACCAACTGTACAATATTGATATACTATAAATTTTAAAATAATTTTTTACACATATAAAAGAAACAAGATTTTCATTTTACCTAAACTGTTTAAAAAGGGTAAGTTCCCAAAAATAATCTCAAGCGCACCGCCACTGTCAAGGTTTTTATCACATTATTCCCACGTGAATACGGGTAAACATCTGTTATCACATCTTTGTATTTGATCCAAGAGGTTGACGAATATTAGAGCGGAGTCTGCCGGCCTAAAATTAGGATGCCTTATCGGTACATTACAGGTAGAATTGAAGTAAAATATTTATACTCGGACTAACACAGAAAGCGAATTGCCATAAAATTAAATGATTTATTACTCTCGCTTGCAACGAAACAGGGTATAGAGCGTTAAATTTTCAGATCAGATACGATGAGTAGATTTTTCAATCTTTTTGTGTCTGAAAACAAAAATTAAAGGAAAAAGTCCGAAAATTCCATGTTATTTTAATGGGAAAAGCAACATGATTTCGGCACGATTTAAATCAGGAATTCAGAGCATTTTTACATTAAATATATTTGTTTAGGCTATAAACCAAAAGTTCAGGGGGCGATCGCTAAAAAAATCGATTTGGGAAATAACGTACACCCTACTGGCCCAGGTACTAATGAATGAGTTAATACAAGCTTTCATAGGCTGTCACAAGGATAAAAAAATCTGGTATATCAGTTGCAAATAATGAACTGACGGCAAAACCCGAAACTATGTCACATTGACTTTTAGGAATTAGAAGAAACATATGTTTAAATGACAAATATAGGTCGTTTTTTAACGACCCGCAGTGTCTGCACTCCAGTTTTTTTCCAGATCGTCTGCTAAACAACAGCAAATTTGTGCAAGCAATTTAATTGCACCAAATGCATCAAAAATAAAATTTCGCAATGATACGGGATGCGACGTAATTTACATTTTGCATTTGGAGCACGTTAAAAAGCAGCCTGTTTAACAATCTCGACATATTCAAACTATTGTTCTTTATGTTAATTTTGAAATACTTAAACAATATTAGCATTCATGAAATGTTTGTGCAAATAAGTTTTATCTCGGTTTTAATCGCAAAAAGACCAGAGTTTCCTTCTGCCGATGTATCTATTTGTAAATATATGACGTTATACAGAGTGTTCATTTAAATAATTACATGGAAGTATTGACTTATCGAGGTTGCGATTGGACATCCCCTCCCGTATAATAATACAGGGTGTAACAAATATTGTTAAGAACATTTAATGGCACATGCCAATTTTGTTATTTGTTCTTAATTTCCTGCTTGGTATTTCAGGTATTATATTTGAGTGCACCACCTACAAATTACGCTAACATTAAATTTTAAATTTGTTAAATAAATGGCGCGAATCTATTCTACCATTCAAAAAATTAAAAGAGTTCATATAAACATGGGTCCGCAAATTACTTTTTCTCAAGATACAAGGTGTTAAAGTTGTAAAAAAATAAATTTTTATTGTCTTTAATATCGTTTACCCAATTTTTTTGGTATTATTATTTATGGTATTAAAAGTTAATTTATCACTAACTTAATTACATTTAAAAGTCCAGTGGCGTCTCGAGCGGCAACTGAAGAAATATTTCTTACAAAAAAACGGTACGTCACTGTGTAAATGTGTGTAAAATTTTTGTGCTAGATTAAGCGAATAAAGATACAGCTCTTATGTCTCTGGATTTTTACGTATCTTGTTTCATTTAGGAGAAAAAAATTAAATTCACCTAATTGCATGTTTTTAGACCAAAAAAAAAACACTACGCAAATTTTTTTCTTTTAAAAATTAGGTTTAATAGTTTTTATTTTTAATTACGTTACAACAACAATTTTTATTTAAATAAGGTTTATATCCAGTCCAACAATTTTAACTAAAATAAATGTTTAAATTTTCTTAACACCCTGTATATAAAATTTAAATTGTGTTTAATTCCGGCTCTGCTGCTTTTGCGTCAGTACAAATGTTTGTTTTAGGATTTTGATTTAGTTTTACGTTTGCCCATAGGCGCAATTAGGGGGGTAGGAGGGCTCAGCCACCGCCGAGACGCCGATTAGCTCCCCGAACTTATCGAACATTAAAAGTATATTAGTGTTTTTCGGCAAATATACTCTATAAACGGGGCTTAAGCCCCTCAAAAACCAGAGGCTAGTTGCGCCACTGTCTTGCTATTTTAGAAAATAGAATTATTCTAAACTGAAATATATCTGTAAATCCAGACAAAAATTATTTATAAATTAATAAAGCCAAGAAACGAAAAATGGTAGTGATTTTTGTTGAACTTTGAAAAAAAGTGCTTAAATTAACAGGTCTATTTGTTTATACTTTGCACAGAACAAATAATATCAACCAAAAATTAAAATCTTAGTTAGCATGTTAATGTTAAATAAATTTTTAACATACCCCTCTTCTGCATAAAAGAATAAGTAACTTTTAAAAATACAGTACTACAGTTAGAAACTTAAGGGGTAATTTCTTAAGTTCTTATAAACCAACTATAAATATATGTTCGGACTAAAATTTGGTACACTTATTAAATGTAATAAGGCGTTTTTAAAGCTTTACCTAGATTAGGATTATTGGTTCCAGTGGCATAGTGGCCCAAGCAGCAAGCTGACGTCTTATTGACGTCTCTTTTTAGTCATTTTTGATTACATTTGGTTAGCAAAGACGTCATAGGATGACGACAAAATGACGTTAATTTGACCTCCATAAGTCACAGACAAAAGACGTCCCGTTAATGACGTCATAATGACGTCTTTAAGATGAAGAATAATTGACGCATATACTTTTTTGTAAGCTAAATGATCCGATATTTTATTTGAAAATTAAAATAGGAAAAAACTTCTTAATGCTTGCAATTTCCTTGCACTGCAAGGACGCATCTCTCGGGACACTGTCCAACCTGGAGATGCAGATTTGTATGCTAGCCGAAGATATTTCTTTCAAAGCTAATTGAGATCACCAACCGCAGACCGGTCTCGGACTATTTTGGTCTCATCGGTACGGTGTAGGCGATAAAAAGCAAAGATGTTAAATAAACGTAGTAGTTTATTGTCCATTACGTCATCTATCGGTAGAGATTTTTCCTATTTCAATTTTGTAAATTTATTAGTCTTATTTTTCTGTTGGATTTTGACACAAATCATATATTGTCACAAAAAATTTTCTGGCGGGTTTTCTAAACATGACGTCATTAGATTTTTATGAGCTTGTATAACAAAAAAATGACGTCGAAAAGACGTCAATTCAACGACGTCAAAAACACGTCATTATTCTGGTCTGATGACGTCCTATGACCAAAAACGACTTAAAAATGACGTCAGCTTGCTGCTTGAGGGGCACCACAGCCAATATAAATGAGAAGAAAGTACGCCACTTTTAACAAAGTTTTTATATTTTTATATTGTTTTTCGATTAAACAATTAAATAGGCAACTTTTTAGTCTCTTAAATTTTCTTCGCATCTAGCTTCATTTTAAAAACAAAATTAAGACCATAATTTCTTCTAAAAAGTACATGGACATGGTAAAAAATAAATAAATAAATAATTTTCCTAAAATAAATAAGCAGTCGTGTATTTTATCAATTTTTTTTTATTAAGGTCAAAATTCTTTACTTTATAATTTTGGATTTTATTTTATGCTGTTTATGGATACTTTTAAGTCTCACTTAAAGTAGTTTTTTCTTAAAAACAAAGCGAGATACAAGGAAAACACAGTTTACTAAAAAGTTTCATTTTTAATTTTTTAGTCGAAAAAAATATAAAAACTTTATAATAAGTCGGCGTATTTTTTTTCACTAATATTGGCTGTGGAGCCCACTGAGACGCCACTGAAACCAATAATCTTAATCTAGGTAGAGTTTTGCAAGCACCTTATTACATTAAATAGGTGTAACAAATTTAATCCAAATCGGTCAAAGCGTTTTTAAGATATTTAAAAAAATAACGCCCTGTATATTAGGAATGAAGCAAGTCCGGGCATATTATGTTCATAGGATTTTTTTTCATAAATAAGAAATCACCCCTTAAGTTTCGTACCGTAGTTAGAAACCACCCTGTATTTTTTACACCATATAGAAACTTAAATATCAGAATATAATATGAATTATGGAAACCCTCGTCACCCTCATTGTAAAACCACCTAACTCCAGTTTTAATAAAAACTGTGATGACATATTTAGCGTATAAAATAGAGCTAAATATTTTTTTTATCTTTATGACATCTCACAAAGGCTTATGCCTAAATACCAGTGTACCGTAAGTGCCGGGTTACTGGATGTTTAACCCAATATTGTCGTGTTCCGTCAAAGTTATCCAAGCACTGAAACATGCAGTTGCATTTCACAGCACCTTTTAGACAACGCGGTAGTGCCACCACGGACGTTATTTTTAAATAACTACTACCTAGAAATGGCAGAATACTACACAGTGGTTTGCCATTGCCAACTGTGACGAGCTATTAAAAATCCGATGTCCGACTCCGAGATTCGAACCCGGATCGCTGCGGTGAGAGGCTGACACGCTAGCCCCTGCACCATTGCTCGCCACAAGATGGCATCAAAATCGCATTTTTTCAAAAACTGGAATTAGGTGGTTTTTATAATTATTTAATTTAAAAAAATGTGATGATTTTGATACCATCTTTAGCCTTATTTTATAAGGCCAAAGATGGCATCACAATTTTCATTAAAACTGGAGTTGGGTAGTTTTACAATTATTAAGGTGACGATATAACATTTAAAACTTAAGTATCATAAGATTGAAACCTAAATTATATAAGTAGATATGTTGAAAATTGACGTTTTCCTTTTTTCCCGTGTGCCATTTGTTTTTATTTAATAATCCGTGATGTTATGATTATAATCTGATTTCGTACAAATTGTTTTGGCCTTACGTTCCAGGCAAAACATTCTTAAGTGATCGCTAAAAATAGGCTAGAACCAGTTTAGAGAAATCAACGTATCGTACGATTACACTTAGCCTATTGTGAACTGCAGGATATCGCGGAGTGACTGCCTGCAACAGGTGTGCATGCATCCAAAGAACGAGACCGACAAAAACGACTAAATTGGCAACTTTATTACACACTGCACATTTTACGGTTTCATGTTGTTCGCGCACAGTGGCGCACATGCCAATTTTGTTATTTGTTCTTAATTTCCTGCTGGGTATTTCAGGTATTATATTTGAGTACACCACCTACAAATTACGTTAAATTTTAAATTTATTAAATAAATGGCGCGAATCCAATATGCACTCGGTTTAATTAAATTTTGAATGTATTTTATTTCAGTTCACAAACGAAACATTTTGTAACAGCTTAAGGGGAAGATAGGGTATTTAAGCTTTTTTTTCATTTTTTTTTATTTAATATTCTAAATAAAAATGAATATTGTATAAGAATTAAAAATGAATTGAAGTAAAATTAACAATGATACAGCGGTTTAAGTAACCACGCCTCATCCATGACTCATGAACGTTTCACACATTTTTTTTTAGTGTTCAGAACTTTAAAGGGCTTTTCTCACAGCTCACGTTGTTAAAGTAGGTGTGCTTTATTACTTTAAAACTGCTGAACTGACTCTTTTGAAATGTTTACCACTGTTTTTACCTAGTATACAAAATAGCCCCAACGAGTTTTTTTCAAATTTTATTTGATTTACACTGATATATGATGGGCACCGCAATTTAGCATTTTTTAAAATGTTTTCAAATAATTGCTGCGATTGCCGTATTTTTTAGAATTTTTTAACAAAAATTGTACGCAATAGTTTTTTAGTGTTATATTTAGAAGTTAATAAATAAATTTTGACGGCGTCATAAAAAAATCATAAAAAATTATCCAATTTAAGCCCGAATTAACAAACCTCCCTCCCCCGTAAATTACATTTTGCTTAAAAAAAAATAAAGGCACTTTAAAATATTTTAATAGTGTTTCTTTAGTGGTTTGTGTTATCATTTTGTGTGTTTTTTTTTTAATTAATAGAATAATTGAAAAAATACCACAAATGTAAAGTTAGAAGTTTCTTTTTATTTGTTAGCCCTCTTAGTCATTGTATATACTTTTTGTCAAAAGTATTTAGGAGCCAATTATCGGCATCCGATGAAATCTAAGACAAAGAGCACAGTATTAGGTTTAATGCGATCCGACCAATCGGATTCGATTGTTACGATGTACCCTTATTCTGTGATTACTGATTTGAAAATTGCAGAAGTAACCCCAGAAATTGTTTTTTTTTATTTATTTTGTAAAATGAAAATTAAACAAGTTAGGGTGATGTTCATTTATAATTAAACTTAAACCCGTTACCTTCTGTACTTTTTGCTGTAGTCTATCTTTTAGTTCGGTGAAAAGGGTAACCCCAAGGTTGTCTATTCTGAATGCACCCCTGATGTTTGACCATATACCAGTCTAGAGATAGCTTTGCCGCATGAACAACGTACGGAAGAGAGAAAACAATAGGTCTAGTAGGTACGTTTCTCTTTTGCGATCCTGACCTGTTTTTTATGGGACTCGCATAACATACACACAAAAAAATATACAGGCGAATGAAGGACCTCCTCCTTTTTCAAGTCGGTTCAAAATACGATTTATATTTCATTTTAAAATCGCAAACATACCTTACAGCAGCTTCAAAACGTCTTAACGCGTTTATTGACTCGATTATTAATATCTCAATTAAAAGCAATTATAACTCATTTTGGTCCGTCGAGAGACACTCAGACTCCTCTGCCAACTTAATTATTCGCGATATATGTGTTTATATTTTAGTTTCCTTAATGCACTTACGCAACTGAATATAACTCAGCTGGATTTATGCGGTGGAGTTTTTAGCTTCGAGGCTGAAATAAGTATGTTCGTCGACCTTAAGCGATTCCAGACGATTTTGTCTTTGTATGTTTTTATTTTAATTTATTTATTTCACCTTCTAATACTTAAAATATCTTACTTACAGCTTTTATTATTTTCTTAATTATTTTTTAATGCTTTGTAAACTCAGTATCAAATTTTTAAACCCTAAGAATTCTTAAAATAAACTGAGTACTATAAATTAAAAATAAAAGAAAATGAGCAAACGTTTTTTAAAATGAAATATATTGAGTGCTCACGAAATTACCTCTGCTTAACCAGAAGTGCTTCTAACTTTACTTTTTTAAATAAAACACCCTGTTTTTTTAAGAGTTTATTTTTAAAGTGGATTTCTTAAATAATTCCAAGCGAATACATGTAGGTACCACACGCTATCCTATTCAGTTTTTGAAAAAATGGCGGTTGAAAATGTCAATCGCAATTTTTATCAATTTGTTAAATGGTGGTAGAAAGAAGCTAATGCGATTCTTTAAACCCCATTTCCAATCACCATAAAAATACAATGTCCGGTTTTACCCGAAGTACCTCAGAAATTGACTGTCGGAAGCAACGAACTTGTATAAGGTAAATGAAAGGCACTACCTGTCCTTAAATTAAATAAACCCTTGTTTCTCACTCTTTTTTTTTATGGCACCTCTTAACTTTAAAGATTTAGGTTATTAATAGTTAAACTATTAATAACTTAAAAACTGTTAGGTTTGGAAATAGAAACTTATTAACAAAAAGATTGAGAAATAAGTACTAAAAACTAAAGGTTTAAAGTAGTGTTTCCCATTACTGCACTTTAACTCTCTTAATCTAAAATTGTGTTTTAATGGTAATGGAATATATAGGGTTTATTAGGTTAGTTTAAAAAATTGCATGAGCATTTTTCTACCATCATTTGTTATTTAACAAATTGATAAAAATGGTGACCAACATTTTTTTTTGATCGCCATTTTCTAAAAACTAATTAGGATAGGTATACCGTATGCGTATGTAAACATATATTTGATTAGAATTGCTGAAATTATTTTTAAAAAAATATACAGAGTGTTTCATTTAACACAGAAATGTTGAGAGCAAGAGCAGGTTTAACAAAAGTGCTCTCAAAAAGGCAAAAAACAAAAATTTTCATCTTATCGAACCATACATTTTAACATTTTAAATCGTATTACCCTCCTCGAGAAAATGAATGGGTTTCTAGTGCCATTAACCTAACGAAAAAAACACTTTAATGGAGAAAATTTTTGTTTTGTAATTTTCAAAAAAAAAAATTTTTGTGTTGCTTTCTAGAGAAAATTTAAGTTTCAACAGCAAATCCCCCAATTATAATGTTTTCTTGAATTTGATCAAATTTTATTGACAAATTGCAAATTTAACAAAATTATTTATATTTTTAACACACTTTTATTAGCTTGGTATCTATCTATCTATCTATCTATGTAACGGAATCTTTGATCCTAATTTTTACGAACTCCCAGCAATTCAATTTCTTTTGAAACTTTGCACACGTATCAAGGACCGATGACAATGCAATAATTTAAAAACATTATCCCGTTATCCTTATTAGGACCGCCAGGATAAATAAATTCCTTTACAGATCCTCTGTGAAAGAGTAAGCGAGCTAGAGCTAGGCGAGTGATCTGCGCATGCGTGCAGTTTCAGTCTTACATGCATACATACATAAATAGTTCGTAAAACATTTCAATATCACATAACCGCAGAAAACTAATTGATATATCGAACTAAAAAATGAAAAATAAATAATAGTTTAAAAAAACTAAAAAACACGCTTTTATATGCAACCGAACTAAAAATTAGAAAATATTTTTCATTACAAAGAGTTTGTCACTCAGAATAAAAGTGTGGGGTGCTTAATATATTAAATGTTATAATTATTTGGAAGATATTTAGATGCTTCTAATTATAAAATTAAATAAAAACATTTGCTTCTCTCGAAGCTCCATTTTTAGCATTAAAAAAATAGAAATAATGAGGATAGAATTTTTGGGAGTTGGGACTTTTTATTAAAAAATTCCTTCCCTTCTAGGATCAATTCTTAAAATTCCATAAATAGCAATATTTTTAAAGTTATTAACAAAAAACTAAACAACTTTTTTTAGCTTTTATTATTTTGTTAATAACAATGGCAATTTTTATGTGCTTAATAAACCCTTTAAAAACATTTTTCTAGGCGTAATTTCGATATAAATAGCTAACGCCTAACACACATATTTTTCGAGGCTTAATTTTTTTTACGTTTTTGAACTTGTTGACTAGACTGCTCGACACCTACACCAGCAACAATTTAAAATATTACCACCGTCAAAGTAAATACACTTATTTTAAACTCACAAATGATTGATGATCTGACTATGAAATGACGTATTATTACGTCACTAATTATAACATACCTCTTAATACCTACTGGTAATACCAGACAAGTACATAAAGAGCTTTACAGGCGTTAAGTATAATAAAATTTGACATAAAGTACACAGAGTCGACAAGCGATAAATTAGATACTTTATTAGCATAGTAAATACTTGCATATACATCCATACGACTATGTTTAATATGTAGGGAGAACGGGGAGGGTTTGGACACTGGGAGCATATGGACATATTCAAATTTACCGCCAAATCTATTCAAATATTCTTGGCGCGTTGTCCGGTAGTCGGGTAGAAAGTGCCTTTAGTGTTCATAGTTAATTTAACAGCGAAGATACGTTATAGTCGAGGATAATTTAAAAATACGTTTTCTGTAATTTCAAAGTAATATTTTGCAAGAGAATAAGTTGCAATTTCTTCGTATTTTTGTTAAATAACCTATTATTGTGTCATGTGTGTGTACATTTAGAATTTTAAAAAAGTTATTTAGGGTTTTATCGTTAACAGTATTTTAACGTACCTATAAAATCGCCATTCTGTCAAATTTCACCATGGGGAGGGTATGGACAGTCGTCCAACCTCTACCTATATGTCCAGAGCCTCCCATAATTAATTTTTAAGCTAACCTTTATCTTTTTTTTCATAAAAATGCCCTAAATGTACAAAAAGAAAAAGAAAAACTGAACTTTTTATTTTGAATCTGTAAAGCAAGCTGTCATCAATGTTACTGATAATATGCTAAGTTATCGAAAAAGTCCCTAAAAGCACAGAATCACAAAGCCAGCTTTAGGCACCTATGTAAATAAGCAAAGCTTGAAGGGATTAATATTTAATGTAACTTTTTATCCAAAGTACGTCACCACTCAAAAATTTTCCACGGAAACAGAAATCCAGTTAGCAGAATATTAAAAAGTTCCAATATGTTTTGTATTTGAGTATGCATTTAAAAATAATATGAAGTACCCAAAATCATGACAAATCAATAAAATGGCTGGCACGAATTCAACCTCCACATTTTAGTTGATTTTCAAAAATAAATAACTCTTAAATATTGTGTTAAAATTTGAAGTTTATAAGTCCAGATCCTCCCCGTATATGGGTTGGATCTGGACACTTGACATGTAGTCATTCTTCTTGTTAAAATACCAATCATATTTCATGAAAAATATTTGGTATTTATTAACTGCTAAGATATATTACTAAGCGATACTTATACACAAAAAAACATTTTAAATAATTTATAATGTAGAAGAAAAATAGTATTGATCAAAAAATGTCCAGACCCTCCCCGCTTTCCCCTACTTAAGGTTAATTGATTTATTGACAAACTTTTTTTTGTTTGACGTATGTATTTTATAATTATAATTGAGAGAAAGTTATTATTGAAGAAATTCCTATTTATAGGTTTGCTTTAATGTGATTTTTTATGCAGGTGCGTAAAATAAATAACAAATTAACTATATTTTAGACTAGAGTTGCTAAATTTATACTTAATATTGTAAAGTGTCAGTAACACATAGGTTTCCAATAAAAACGCCTTTATTTGCTTAAATCTATTGTTTCTAATAAAGTATGCTTAATTTTGGATAAGTGAACGTTTTCAGTAAAAAAACTATACTTTTTTAAGACCCTAAAATAAAACAATTTTAAATAAATTAAACCATATAGCTTGTTATATAATATTTATTATAAGTTCTAGACATTAGAATTATATTTTAAAACTTTGACTTTTAAATCATAAAATTATGCAGTTAAAACTAAAAAGTAAAACCCAACATATTAAAAATAGATTATTTTTCTTATATTTTTATATAAATATTATAGATAAATTACAGTATTGTTATTACTAACAATATTTCCAAAATTTACTCAGCTAAATGGCAAATACAGGGTGATTTAAAAATCGATACACGAAACTTAAGGGGTTGATTCTACTTGACAAAATAAGGGTAGAGCTTCATATAATTTTTTTTTAAATATCATTCCTTTTCAAGTTACAAGCCGTCAAAGTTCAATTTTTATTTTGGTTTTTTTCGCCATATTGCATTTATTTTTTAACCAATCCGCAGTTGATATTTGGCACACAGATCGAGCTTTGCAGATTCTAAAATTTTAAGACAAAAGTACTTTTTTAAATACCGATAGAGGGCACTCACCTACAAACGTAAAATTTATTTACTTCATAACTTTTTTATTTTGACAGATATCGCAAAGCTGAGGGCGCCATTTTATAGACAATCAAAAACTTAAAAATACGGTACTCTTTATTAAAGTCGATAAACCGTTTAGGCACCAATAGACATAAAAGTTTTCATCAATTTTAATCAAATTACCTACATACATACAGGGTGTCCAGTAACTCAACCGACAAACTTTACGGGGCGATTCTACAACAGAAAAAAAAACTTCATATAAACATATGTTCTAAACGTCTTAGTTTTTGAACTACGGTGTGTTAAATATTTAAAAAAAACTGGGATTTACCTTGAACCTCAAAAAGCTTGTAATACAAAGAAAAGAAGATTTAGTATAGATCTCTGGGGACAGAAATCTACGAGTATACTCCCTATCAGACAAAATTTTATGTTAGTAAATTAAATATTAAATAATTTAAAACTTTTTCGAGTATTGCCTTTGGTTGTTCCGTTCCATCGATTAATTAGCAAATAAAAATGTTACGTTGGCAATTTGCAAGAAAATACAGTCCTAATCAAAAAACGATAAAAAGTCGAAGCGACCAGGCGGCCTTGCATATCAGAAAAAGAACGATCGGCAAACACAACACCGTCATCGATTGACCACACAAGAGACCACTTTTATCGCCCCGCATTGTGGTTGGTCCCGCTCTTTAAGTCGTTCGATTTGCGATTATTTTAATGATCAAAAAGCAAAGGTGGCTATGAAATCTCGAGAAAAGATTTTTCTTTTATTTTGATCTGTAACAAAAAAATATTTTAGCAGAAGAATCGCTAAAATCCGGGGAAGAGGGGGTTTTTATTTTTTTCTCCAAAAAATGTTAACGACGCAAAATGTAATCTTGGCTCCACAAAAACAAAAATGCGAAGCGAGAGGGCGGCAGGGGGAAACTTTTGCCCCGCCTTAAAACAAATAAAGATCCTGGGCTGCATTGCAATAACTGGTGGCACTACCCTAATACTTTTTACGATAAACGTAGCTTCTTAATTTATTTAATATTATACATACAGATATAATAAGAAACTTCCAAAAAATATCTTTACGTCACGTTTATCACATATCTTACATGTGAAATATTTAATGAATGTATAAAGGTAAATAATAAAAATTAAAGAAATAGTTATTTGCCTACATAATATGCAAATATTTAATATGCAAACATACGTACATAAACTGCTGCTCAATTCAACTGCAACTGGAAATTTTTTGGTAAATTTCAAATCGTTATTACTCTTAAATAAAATGCAATAGCAAAATGCGGCTTTTACCGTTTTGTAGGATAACTTTTTTGGAAAAAAATGGCCATTTCACTTTGTGTAAATTTTCTACTTGTTTTTATTCTACAGGGTGTAATGGAAAAGTCCGGTTTTTACAAAAACTTTGTCAAGAGCGACATTCTACAAAAAAATAGTTTTTAATTTTTAATTATATAGTGTTATTCAGTAGACCATTTTGAAAAAACAAGTTTGTCAGATTTTTGATATCTGCTCCATTTTTCATGTTATAATTTTTTTCAAAAAATTGATTTTTTTCATATTGTACTCCTGTATTTAACAGTTCATCACAGCGATTAATTTTTTTAGATAATTTTAAATGTACATAAGTACCCTTTTAAAACTGTATTAGAATTTTATTTCTAAAAAATTTATTAACGCGTCAGTAGCGTCGCAAATGTAACTAAATTGTATTTTGGTAAAATTTCAATTCCCAAAGTTTCAGTGAGCACCACATATTTTGTATTTTAGATTTTAATTGTTTCTTTACAATTTTTAGACACTACGGACATTTATCTCGGGACGGTTTTTTACTTTTTTTAAAAAAGTCATCAGTGGCGTAGATATAATTTTTCTTCTGAATGCTCTTTTTACTTGCCAGAGGATTATTGCATGGAAGTAATAATTTGTAATTCGGGTTATTTTAGGGCATTTATCGATTAGCTTAGAACAAACGTTAACATTTTTTTTAAATCTTAGTAATTTTAGAAAAAATATACAGGGTGTTTCGAAAAATTAAAGCTTCCACATTTGTATTTTTTTTTAAATAAAAAGCAGGGTGTGAACCCTTAGATGATTTTACGAAAAAAGTTCAAATAAACTTATGTTCTGACTGTCCTAACTTTTGAGATACAGGGTGTGAAACTTAAAAAAATATATACCTTTTTTTATAATAACTGTGATACCACTCTACAAATTTTAATAAAATTTGGTACATAGCCACTATACATTAGGGGGCATTTTTTAAAGTAAAATATTTTTATCTTTTTTCAGTGGCGTTCGAGCGGGATTTAAATTAAATATTTTTAAAGAAAATCATTGTACGCCACTGCTTTTTTTGAAACAAAATTATTCCTATAATTTCCATTTATTTTTAAGCAAATTTGATATCATGTTATTCTTTTGCCCGACGAATAGTTTTTACTTAATAAAATATGAAGCATTTTTGCAATGCAAATTTAGTTACATTTGCAGACGCTACTGACGCGTTAATAAATTTTTAGAAATAAAATTCTAATACAGTTTTAAAAGGGTACTTATGTACATTTAAAATTATCTAAAAAAATTAATCGCTGTGATGAACTGTTAAATACAGGAGTACAATATGAAAAAAAATCAATTTTTGAAAAAAAATTATAACATGAAAAATGGAGCAGATATCAAAAATCTGACAAACTTGTTTTTTCAAAATGGTCTACTGAATAACACTATATAATTAAAAATTAAAAACTATTTTTTTGTAGAATGTCGCTCTTGACAAAGTTTTTGTAAAAAACGGACTTTTCTATTACACCCTGTAGAATAAAAACAAGAGAAAATTTACACAAAGTGAAATGGCCATTTTTTCCAAAAAGTTATCCTACAAAACGGTGAAAGCCGCATTTTGCTATTGCATTTTATTTAAGAGTAATAAGGATTTGAAATTTACCAAAAAATTTCCAGTTGCAGTTGAATTGAGCAGCAGTTTAGTTTAGATCAACCCAACTAAGATGAACACTAAAAAAATATGTAATAACCAAATAATGATAATCTCAATACAAGTTAAAATAACATATTTTGTTATTATTTAAATTAAATAGCAATAAAAATAGAACAATATACTCGTGTATCAACATCAACAGTTTAAACATAACTTTTAATAACTTTGCTATTACGTTTTAATTTTTTTTTTTAATTCTCTAAGTTTATTCGAAATATGTTTCCATTTTTGGTCAACCAACTTAAAAAAATGTTTAAAATAGTTATTTAAATGGGAAAGTTATAAGTAGACTTAATATTTGTTTTGTCTATTTTTAGTTGCCCGTATGTACTATGATCGCTTAATTTAATAATAGAAAATTATGCATTTTTTTTTAATTTGTTTTTTTCGCCATGTCTCACTATATTTTTATTGATAGGTTGTCCCAATAGTTTTATTTTTCAGCGCCAAATTAAAATAAATCGCTTTTAAGGCCATGACTACATCCATAACAGAGTGTTCAAACATTTAATGTATATGTTCTTAGTTCATTTTTTATTTTATATAACAAAACAATCTAATTTTAGAGATTGTACACTTTGAAACTAGCTCAGTCAATTGTAAAATCTTAAGTTTATAAAAAACACTTAGAGTCTAGTGAAAGAACATAAAAATTTCAGATTATCAAATTGCCTAGTTGGCAAAAAGCTAACATTTGTAATTAAAATAAAAAACTTTTTCTTTTTTTATTTTTATTTCAAAGCTTGCACATCGAATTAGAATTACAGCCTTATAAAAATTTGATAACTAAACTTAATATTTGAAATTTGAATTTAGATTTTAAAATTTTGTTCCCAAGGACCGCCCTTAAGAGTCAATATGTACTTTTAGGTAAGTGAATAAGCAAAAGCGATTGCTAAAAAGTGGCCTCATTGATAAAAAAAAATCCATGGTAATCCAAGTTTTTTGGCAGGCACTATATACAATTAAAAACATTTTTTTCTACTCGCAGTACAAGTACAAAAATATCGAACCATACATATGTTACCGAATCGAAATGAAGGATTTTCATAAATTTCATGTTTAAAAAATACTTGCCAAAGCAACTCAAGAGGTGAAAAAACACATTCCACAGACACCAATATTTACACGACAAAAAAACTCCTTTAATCCGCTATTAACCCAAGGCCGTATTAACGGTTTGAGGCGCCCTAGGCTTCCCGAAGCGCCTATTATCTACCAAAAAATTTTTTGAAGAGAACAAAAAAGGTCCTTTCCTCCGTAGCGCCTATTTTAAGTGCCAGGCGCCTTACTTCACCACCCGAAATAACATTTGATGACAAAGCAAAAAAAAAGACCATTTTCTCCCTTTTCGCGCCTATTTCATTCCAATCACTGAGAAATTAGTCACCAAAAATCCCCACTCGACCTAAACTTTGCTAAAACTCCCCTGTCTAGCGCCTATTCCTCCCCTATCTGGCGCCTATTTTTCATGGCGCCCTAGGCTGTAGCCTAGTCAGCCTAATGGATAATGCGGCCCTGTATTAACCTGTAAAATGCCACAAATTGTTCATTTGCCCTCAATATTAAAACAAGAATATTTATTTTTATGTTTTCCTTACTCGTAAAAAACAGCGTTTCTAACACGTGCCAAAAGCCGAAAGTGACACTTTCAGCACTAGTTAGGAAATATGCTATCGGATGTTGGTACACGTAACTATTAAAAGTTTATAATCTCCAATTATAACTAATAATAAACTTGTAGAAGCAATCACAAAAGCAAATATTGGAGACAATTTTCATGTAACATAATTAGAGAAACAAATCTCATATTATGCATAGTTGGGGAAATTGTGGACTGCAAATGTATTATATCATAATAAAACTGGTTGGAATAAAAATAATTAATAGTTTAAAAACTAAAAACACGCTTTTATATGCAACCGAACTAAAAATTAAAAAATAATTTTTCATTAAAAAAATATTTTCACTTCATAGTAAAAAGCGTGGGGTGCTTAATATATTAAATGTTATAATTATTATATTTGCCAATATCTATGATGGAAAAGTTATGAAAAAATAGTAAAATGCACCCCACGCTTTTTACTATGAAGTGAAAATATTTTTTTAATGAAAAATTATTTTTTAATTTTTAGTTCGGTTGCATATAAAAGCGTGTTTTTTAGTTTTTTAAACTATTAATTATTTTTCATTTTTTAGTTCGTTATATTGCACAAAATTCTTAATATAACAGTAAATTAGAACATACTAATTAATTAAGCAGCAAAAAGAAAATAACCAGCCCCCTATGAAATGACAATGGTAGCAAATTTTAAAATTTGCAAAAGATTGCAACTCACTAAAAAATTTCTTCTTCATTAAGTAGCAAAGTTTCAAATTTTGCCAACAGATGGCACTCCAGGAAATGTTTGGACCGTTGTCAACACTTTGCAATCCACTAAAAATTTCTTCCCTCATTTAATAGCAAAGTTTGAAATTTTTCCAACAGATGGCATCCTAGGTGTTGTTTTTATAATATAATGGAATTTTTTTCCTGGCGATTAAAAAAAAAGATAAAGGATACTGTTTGCAGATTATTGCATTGTCATGGGTCCTTAATACGTGTGCAAAGTTTCAAAGAAATCGAATAGCTGGAAGTTGGTTAAAATTAGGCTCAAAGATTCCGTTACATAGGCAGCCAGATGGATAGATTGATAGATAGATAGATAGTTACAACCCCAAGTTAATAAAAGCGTGTTAAAAATCGCGTTATACCTGGAAATATCATCACATTTTATATAAATTTTGACTAACTACAGAATTAGTTTAGTTTATATGAGATTAGAAAACAAAATATTCATTATATACCTAAAATTTTACACAAAGAAAATATTTTGTCAATTTTTGCATTATACAGGGTGTCTAACAACTCCTTCCTCAAACTTTACAGGCTTATTCGCCAATGGATAAAAGGACAACTTATTATAATTATATGTCCTAAACGTCTTTTTTTAACTACAGAGTACGAAAATTGTAAGAAAATAATAGTGTTTTAATAATAACCATTTTATACAAGGTTATATAAGAAAATACGACAACAGAGCTATACGTTATTTACCATATATTAAGCTAGCTTGCAATACAACCAAAAATAAAATATCCATATTTTATGAAATAATTTGATACCAAAAATGGAACCAATTACAGAAATTGTAAACGAATTTGTAAAAGCAGTTACCGGGGTCATACTACGGGTTATATGTGTATGAATGGAGCCAAAAACAAAAACCGCTGTGCATTTTTTTAGAATTTTAAAAATTAAAAAAAATATATAATTGGAGTTATCCGAAAAATTAGAAAACTATACCAATTTATTCCAAATAGTTTTTTAGAGCGGCTACAAATATTCAGTTTCGACTGACACTTTAAACTGTGTAGTTTAACCTTTGCGTGTGTATAGCTTGAGCCAGAGATAATTATTTATTTTAAAAGCAATGCCGCCAAGTAGGCAAGAAATCATAATTTAAACAATCCTTTTTATAAACAAAGATTATTGCAGCAAAAATTTTTAAACCTGACGAGTTTCTGGCTCCTCACGCCACACGACAGGTTTTATGGCGGCACAGAGACGAAATAAGAGGATATTTTTTAAGTACGTGATATGTGTTTAAGCAATGTTTTTTTTTATTTATCTTAAAAATATGTAATCAGACTCTGTCAGAGGCTATGTGCTTTCAAAAGGTGTTTAATTTATCATTTTTTTCTGTACTGTGGGGCATTGGTTTCAAAATTAATTATATTCAACCCATTTATGGCCTTCTTCTAAAATTTAAAATATAACATAAGAAAGTTATTTGTTACATAAAACAACTTTAAAATGATAAATATCCATTTGTATCGAGTACATCTCACTTTACTGTTCCATATCCAATCGAAAAAAACAAAATTAATGATGATTTCTCAGTGACGAAACGTCGCATTCAAAATCTGCAACCGGCACTACGTAGAGCTCGTAAGCTCGGGTATTATTAATACCGGCCTTATTTAAATAGTGCTTCTACCCATAATTTAGAGTTATTGCAAACTTGTTGACAGTGCCATTAACCTAAGAAAATGGTAGATTTTCTTTATTGTTTTGTGTTGTAGGGTTTTGTTTTACACAATTACAGAAATACATTTAAATAAATAATAGTTTAAAAAACTAAAAAACACGCTTTTATATGCAACCGAACTAAAAATTAGAAAATAATTTTTCATTAAAAAATATTGTCACTTCATAGTAAAAAGCGTGGGGTGCTTAATATATTAAATGTTATAATTATTATATTTGCCAATATCTATGATGGAAAAGTTATGAAAAATAGTAAAATGCACCCCACGCTTTTTACTATGAAGTGACAATATTTTTTTAATGAAAAATTGTTTTCTAATTTTTAGTTCGGTTGCATATAAAAGCGTGTTTTTTAGTTTTTTTAAACTATTATTTATTTTTCATTTTTTAGTTCTGATATGCATTTATGTATGTATAAAGTTTGGAATGTTGCCAACAGATGGCAACCCACTAAAAATTTTTTTTCGCCATTTTGTCAAGAGTAGCAAAGTTTTTCAGATGGACTTTCTGAAAATAACCTAATATAAAATTTGAGTAAAATCGATTCAGATCGAACTCTTGAAATGGCCGGTGGTTGGTACCACTGGGACGTACAGGTGACAGATGACACTTGGTGGTATCAAGCAGTGGTTATAATAATATAATGGATTTTTTTTTCCTGGCGATCCAAAGCAGGATAACGGGATACTGTTTGCAGATTATTGCATTGTCATGGGTCCTTAATACGTGTGCAAAGTTTCAAAGAAATCGAATAGCTGGAAGTTGGTTAAAATTAGGCTCAAAGATTCCGTTACATTCATAGCCAGATGGATAGATAGTTACAAACCAAGTTAATAAAAGCGTGTTAAAAAGCAAGATTTTAAGTATTTTTACTTCCAAAACTTTTAGATTTTGTAGTCGGCAGCCGTTCGGTTATACAAACAGTTCCGAAGTTAAAATAAGACCAAAATAAGGCACGACCCAAAACCGACATAAGTAAGGCCACGCACTATCCTTATTAAGGGAGTTCTTATCCCACCATGCATCTGCGCAAGCTCAGATGTCAAAATAAGGCCTGTATTGTTAGTGCCTGGCTGTGCAATATTTCTCTACTATCGAAAGTTATTTCGTTTTTTCATAGATATTATTTTAATTCTAAACAGTATTTTTAGATAATATGCCACCAAAATAGATCAAAATATAGTAAGGGTTGTCCTTTAATAAAAGATTCTTTAGACGAACCAAAATAAAACCAACATGTATAGTTATATACTCATCTTTGTAATCAAAATGCAAACATACGCAATTTAAATCAACATGATTACTGCAACATTAAAGAAACCGCGCAATTTATTACTAAAAATCTTGCAATACAACCAAAAATAAAATAATTCGTGTTTTATAAAATAATTTAATATCAAAAATAGAACCAATTACAGAAATTAATAACGAATTTGTAAAAGCAATTACCGGGGTCATACAACAGTTTATCTATGAATGGAGCCAAAAATGAAAAAGTTTACTTAACGGCAAGTCGGCGTGTATTCAAAATAGTATCATTCTAGCAGACGAGTAGTACAGTACTTGGTACAGAGCGTTGCGCCTGAAGGACTTGATATATTTATTAGCGGTGCGTTATTAGAACTTATTTTTCGAAAAAGTGTCTTGAAGTGTGTATAAATTTTAAAGTTTGTGTTTTTTTACATAATTTAGGAAGACGATTTTATTGTTTTTGGAAATAGGTAAGATACTTTTTTGTTTGCTTCATTGGTTAACTTTATATAGTTTTGTAAAATAAATTAATAAATCACCATTTAAAAAATTAAAAAATTTACAGCAAAGAGATGCAGTTCCATTTGTAAAATTTTTAGATTTAATAGGAAAACAAATGTTTGCTCTTTCTCAATTTTTTCTTCATCTCGCTTGTCTTTAATAAAAATGATATATTAGGATTTACTTAACCTTACTCTGAAAAATTAAATGAAAAATATTGTTTATTTATAATAATAAAAACAAAAAAGTAGCTTTATTGGTTTCCTTTAAATGGCTTTCAATATTTATATAACAATTGATATTAAAAAGTTCTTTAAAAAAATGACGTAAACTTTTTCGAAAATTACAAGACGGTTTCTGTTCCTTTTTTTAAGATTTCTAAATCTCGTAAAACTGCAATTTTTCATTTTTTTTTTAATATAATAAATTTTTATTTAGACAAAACTATAGCCGCAGTTCTGCTTATTTGTAAATAATTAATATTTTTTGTAATAAATTCTAAAAATCCATTAATAAAAAATAGGCGTTTTTAAGTCAAAATAGTAAAAACATATACAATTTGTGCATCTATTTTCTATCCCAAAGTTATTCTTTTAAATTGATCCGTTCAAAAAATAAAAGAGGGTTGAGAGGGGGGGCTTTAAAGAAATATACTGTATAAAACAACTTCAAAATACAGATTTATAAGCTGTATCAAATACATCCCATTTCATCGTTTCATATCCAATCCA
Source organism: Listronotus bonariensis (assembly GCA_014170235.1). Classification (NCBI taxonomy): domain Eukaryota; kingdom Metazoa; phylum Arthropoda; class Insecta; order Coleoptera; family Curculionidae; genus Listronotus; species Listronotus bonariensis. The sequence goes on from JACEGR010003447.1 coordinate 33,340, forward strand.
TATGAAAAATAAAGCTATTGATGATTTTTCAGAGATTTTTTTATTTTGTTTTAACATAATTTGCATAATTATGTATTATTCTAACCGGCACGGCGCCCATGTTATAACTACTAACAAAATAGTTATTTAATAATTTCAATAGATAATTTAAATTAAGCTTGCAACATTGTTAAAAAGCCCTCATCGGCATAATTTTGAACTAGTATAAGAGTCCATGACAATTGATGGTCAAGTTTTTCTTGTTGTTGTGGCAGTTAATATCGTGTTTTTAAAATAATTTTTATAATTTATTAAATAAATGCAATTAAAAATACAAGAAGAATTAGTCTACAATTTGTGCCAAGTGTTTTGGTGGTTGTCATCACAGATTCCGTAAACAATTCTGCCATGAAGCAAAACGTGCAAAGTCGGATTTGTTATGCCTGCAGTTTAAGTGTAAATATTCAAGAACTTACGTTTTGTCACTTTATATAAAATTACGCGGAACGTTAGCTGGTAACTTCTCTTTGTTTATTAGTTTTTAGACTAGGATGCCTAATATTTGTCTGAAATTTAATGTTTCTTGTTTTCAAAAGTGCATTGCTTCTAGCCGAGACGCAAACCCAAAATCGTATATTTCTATAAATATGGTAAATATTTTCGACACTTTTGATCTAGATACCCATTTTTATCAGCTGATTGACCGAATTGCAACACTGCTGCTCCTTAATTTGAATTTCCTATATTAAAATATTGTTTTCATAATTATGTGTTCAAACTTTTGTCAGTCACCGTTTTTCTATAATACACGCCGAAAATCGCTCTTGACATATTGGCGAAAGAAATTCTGGGTTATTATTTTATACTAAAAATTTAATAAAGTGAAACAATCCAGAAATTGTAAATATGACACTGATAAATGAGGTAAAATATTTTTAGTGCTCATATCCGGATTACTTAAACTTTGTTGGAATCGCATTTGCGTAGAGCATTTCATTAAATATTAATAATTATTATAAATTAATTTTTAAAATAATTATTCGAACTGCAGAAGTAAGAAAATATCAATCACTGTTGCTTATAGAATGGACTTTTATTTCTATATCAGCGGGTCTATTCACCAATCTCACTTCGCAGTAACGAATGCGTGAATGTCGCTTAAAAATCCGTTTTTTTCTGCGATACTGAGAATCGCCGGCCAGGCGCAAAATCTGCCTATTAATTTTGTTTCTTCAGTTTATAAAAATGAACATGAAATAGGTCTTATAGTGTTTCTACATTTATTGTTTTTAAAAATATAAAAAAAACAGAGAATTTTACTCATTTTCAGGAATATGACTTTTGCAGCACGAGTCGCAGGCCCGTGCTGAAAGTCATACGAGAGGAAAATAAGTATTCCGTGTGAGTTGCATACTATACTGTTTCTACGACACCACCTTCTTGTAAATTTATATCAATAATAGTTATTTATTAGATAAGTGAGTTATATAACATATAAGTCACGCAAGAAAAGTTTAACTCTCGAGCCCGAAGGGCGAGAGAGATAATTTTCTTAAGTGACTTATATGTAATAACTCACGTGTCTAATACAAAATTTTATCCAACACTTTCGTATAAATCGTTTTTAATATCGAAAATAATTTGAAAACGTCATCCATTATTTGTTACTTGTCATTGTCAACACCAGCAACAAAATTTTGTATTGTCTATAATTCACTAGTGAGCTAAAGGGTACTTTAGCTCACTAGTGACTTATAGTACACTTTATATCCTCAAAATCTGATCAATTATGTAGATATTATATGTAAGTGTTGGATAAAAACAATAAATTTTACATTTTCGATTTGTGACAAAATATTTGTCAGCCATGACATACGTGTCATTATAGCCCACTGCAGTTTTTTTATTGAATGTAATTAATTTAATATCTAGTTGATTTTATGTACCAATTAGATTTTTATACTAATATGTAACTAAAAATAGTGATTTTGGCTAAAGAGTCCTACTGAAAAAACGAGGTTGTCGAAAACATACAAATACACCTTATGACGGCCGTGGGTCATGATGGATATGGGTAATAAGCCTGGGTAATGGCAGTGGGTAATGAGCGATATAACCTGTTTAAAATCACATTAATAATGTGAATATATATTTTTAAACAGTTGTAGAAAAAGATATTTAATGTTTTTCTTAATGTTTGCAATTTATTTTTGTTAAATACATATTTAATTGGAGATCAAAAGGTTAAGTAAACTCAAAGTTAAACACAAATCAATGTAGAAACATTAGCTTTTTCTGTTGTAAACCGCATGATGTTAAAGAGTCAGGAAAAAGACGATATGAAAGATAAATAATTCAAAAACACTAAATGTTAAATTTAATTTTTTTTTTTATCTTTGGACAATCCACGAAGGCTGAAAGCCTAAATACTAACGTACCGTGGGTGTCTTAAGCAGGGTAAGAGGAAGTTTGTTAACACGGGACTTAAAAACTTGAAGATTTGGGGGATGGAAAGACCTCCGCTGGCAGCAGGTTCCACAGTCTAGAAACTCTAGGGATAAAAGAACGAACGAAATGGGAAGTTCGGGGCCTGTCCAATTGAACTGTATGGGGATACATACGCGCGGCACCACGAGTTTCTCTGTTGGGAACTGCAAGAGGAGGGACTATACTGGACAATTCGTCGGAGCAGAAGCCGTAAAAGTATCTATAGAAGAGCGACAGATCTCCCACAGCTCGACGATGGGCAAGAGAATCCACACAGTGTAGAAAAACTATAATATAAACAATAAATCCTAGAGAATATTTATGTATGTCACAGTGGCTGCGCAAGATCAAAATTTTATGTAGGCAAGTTACATTTTGCGAGGCCTCTTCTCGACAATTTAATCGTGAGAAAAAAATTAGGGACCAAAAAAATTCCTCACCTTTCCTCTGCGAGGCCCTTAACTATTTTACTTTTATTAACGCAAAATATATGGCGCGAGGCCGTGGCCCACATCGCCCTCCGCCGCCTCTGGTATCTTATTAGTAATGTATAGTTAGTATAGTTATGTATGGTATAAAAGACTAATATTATTATTAGAAAAAAAAATACGTAAAAACCCTCATTAAATCAGGAAAAACTTGGGACAGTGTCAATAAATACATGAGAAAAAAACAATGAGATTTCAGTGTCTTTCATTTTCATAAATATTTTCTTTTCTGTGTATTTTTGGGGTTAAACATTTTATGGCGCAATAAGCCTGTGGAGGCCCCCTGAAAGTAAAAGTGAATAAAATGTGAGGAAAAGTGAAGAACAAAAAAAACCCCATCAATAAATATCTACATTTGTTTAAAGCGAGAAACCCATAAGTTCGTTGTAGGAGCCCATAATTTGTGGGGACCCTGGGGCAATTGCCCCCTCCCTGACCCCTCAAATCCGGCCATGCAAACCACCCTACATTTTTGGCATGGTTGTAGAAAAACATTAATTTGGTAGCAGGTACTATTTCAACTGCTTCGCCACCTCTGTCGGACGCCGTGTGGTCTTGGTGTTCTCTTCAAGAAGTGCGTGAGGCCAATCACGTCATCGACTTCCCTAGGTGATTTTTGCCATCGTTATACGCTCGGCAGCGAGAACATCGCGGTTCTTTACAAACGAAGCAATAAATATTGGTATAAAGTGCCATCGGCTTGTTGCAATGTTGTCAAGGTATATTCGTTGACATCATGGTGTTATTGGGTTTTTACCAGGCTAAAAGAAATCTGTAGTCAGTTCATTTATTTAATCCATCTATTTATAATTCAAGTAAAGGGTTTTTCATTTTTAGCGCTTTATTTTTGAATAAAAATATAACAAATTATGAAAATTATATTGCAATGGCTGTATTTTTATTTTAATGCATATTTGATGACATTAAATTTTAAAAATTAAATCAGCCAAATGACCGCCGCGGTTTCGCTGACATTCTGGCACAAATTTGTCTAATTTGCCCAATTTCAGCAATGGTGCGGTCTTTCAGCATAAAGTGCGAGTTATGTTGGCCTTTAGGGCGGCAATTGTTTGTATTTTGTCCGCATATACTTAAGTTTTGATGTAGCCCCACAAGAAGAAATCCACGAAGTTTTTTTCCCTTTTTTTTGTACATATATTTAAGAATACAGACAGAAAAATTTGTATCGTTCCGGTAAATATTTTCGAAGTTACACGCAAATTTAAAAAGGCGTTTTAGAGTGCTTTTAAATCGAGGGTTGACGAACATGTGTACTTAAAAGCCGCAACACCGGAACACTCTGTGTCTCCGTCCGCGGTCTGCCCGTGACGGCCATTAGCTACCGTACCGAACCTATGTAGGTTCTGCCAGGAGGAGGAAGAAACCGCAGAACACGTATGGTGCTACTGCGAAGCCCTTTGTCGTCTGCGGTTTGCAAGGCTGGGTGAAGAAAAACCTAAAGCGGCAAGATATACCAAGGGGCCAGTTTCAAGCTTGTGGAGTCTGATTAAACAGACCGGCTTGGATAGCGTGCTCTAACCTATGGACGGAGGACACACAATAAACCTGAGCAGGTTGCAGTGTTAGAGGATATGCAATCCACCTCTTAATCTAATCTAATCTAATCTACCGTACTCCGAACGGGAAACCCAGACGGCGTCGACAAATTCTTTCCGATAATGCGGGTATTCTGTTTGGCGTCTGCGCGTCAAACCATGGGGATGGAGTGGTATCCAAGCGCACAAACACTTTTTTGCCCATGAAAAGTAACTTTAGTTTCGCGCAGGTAATAACATTGGCAATCCATCAAGATCAGTGCATTACAGCCCTCGTGTAAACTTGAATAAATATGTCTCTCCATATTATTAAATTATATGCACACCTTTAGGGTACCAAACACAAAGAAATAAAGAAATAATAATGCAATTTGTCCAGATCACGAAACCAGAATCTCTCTTAAAAAGCTTTCTTAGAAAAATTATAAATGGCTTCACGTATTTTATTCTTGTTACGAATGGTCACAACCGCTATAAATCACTGACACCTTGACAATACTCTGGTCCACTCTAGAGGTGGCACTGATCACTTTTGAATAGCGACTTTGTTTGACAAGTTTAATATTGTAGATTGAACCTCTCCTCATAAAATATTGATTTTTGGGACACAAGAGTTCTCGCCTTCAGTTATAGTACGAGTTTTGCTCTGAAAATAGGCAGACCCAGCGATCTCTCGAAGGTTTAATTCGTGCAGCTATTTATCAGCTTAACACGTCCTCCCTATCCTCCTGACCTAGACCAAACTTATCACATTCTGTTTGCATTAATAAGGATAAAGGAGGGGTGAAACAGTTATCATACGCCAACCCATTATAAAATGGCAAACCCCTGTCACTTGTAATACGTTAAGCCACGGACTAGACCTGTTAATTTTAATTTTATTTTTGATTCAAAATGCGTGCGCTAGGAATTATGGGTTTATATTTAATATATAGGTAAAAAGATATCCATTACGTACTTTATTATTAGGCCAATAATTTACTAACTTTAACCAGTACAGATATCAACTTAACACAGCACTATTCGTAGGGGTTTTGTGTCATGCGCATTGAACGAATTTTACCAATTTTCTTTGTGCGCATAGCGCGAGATCTCGAATCGTGTGGTTCAAATTGTGTCACTTTTTGGATTATAAATAGATTGATTTTTTCTCCTTGTTTTGGTTTGTGAAGTGATTATTTTTTGGCATTATTTTCGACTTTTTATATATGTATATGAAGCGGCAACATGTAACTTGCGAAGGAAGATAACAAGCCGTCGTCGGTGCGGACAACAAAAAGCGAAATTATGACTTCATCGCAAGTTGGACGTGCGGAGACCACCCGGCCGCTAACAAGACCTGATTATAAGGCGCAGAAGGCCTCCGGGGTTTACACATAACCATATAAAAATCTTCCCCTTTGACCAATCAAGGGGAACCGAATTCTAAAAATGATAATAGTCCTATACTTAAAGATTTATTGCTACCTTTTATTAGTTTATGCTTTTTAGTCGTTATTCTTTCATTTTGTATTTTTTTGCAGTTATAATAGATATAAATAAAATGATGATAAATCTTTAGATACAGAATTCAGATATATCTATTAAAAGCAAAACTGAGAAAACGCAAAAAACTGATAATTCTTTTAAAAAAAATATTCACAATTTTCATTTTTAAATTTGTGAAAAAATAAAGATTTTTACGTTGGCCCATACCTCTAGAAAAAATAAGTTTTAAAAGCAAATCCTCTATTTGTATTTTTTTCGTAAATTTGATTAACTTATCCCTAATTTTGCCAAAATAAATACATATATATTTTTTTTTTTAACTCTAGCCATTTGATTTTTTTCTCCACAATTTTTTTATTCAATACTTTTAGATGCCTTTATCGTAAGAAAAAGGCAGATATTTTTGCGAAATGTGTGAATTGACGTTAAAATTTGATCATATTTACAAAAAATACAAATAAAGGGTTCCCTTTTGAATCTTAAATTTGCTCTGGGGGTTCAACTGCTTTTGCAAATTCCAAAATAAAAATTTTCCTAAGGCCAATAGCATCTGGTATATGTATATTTGGGGTGGGTCCCCTGTCTCAGTTTTTAGATAAAATAATTTGAAAATTTTAGTTGCACGCATGGCTCTATTGAATACAGGGTATCTTATTTCGTCGTTCCATATAAAAAAATCAAATTTGATGATGGTTACACGCCAGTGGGGACGGTGACGGAACGCGCATGTTTGGCTTGTAAGCAAAATTTCAATGTACTAACGCCTAGATCCGCTCCCTGTTTGCCGCAGGGGCGGTCATATCGACTTTCGCGGGGCCATATCATCAATAAATGCCCAAAATGCCCATATTTGCCATTACACATGTATAAAATACAATGAAATAGAAAAGATATAGCATCCAAGGGGAGCCATGCCCCCCCCAAGAGGCCGCCCTTGGTTGGCCGACAGCCCGAACTGGGAAAGTCAAAAGATGTTTCTTAGCTGACATCATCAACACCTTAAAAACCTTTAAAGTGTCCAAGAGATTAAGATAGCCAGATGTAACATCCATTTAAGTACATACCTAATCCCTGGAATTCTAATACACATTTTAAAAAACTTTCTCTGAACACAACTATTACGTCACCCAGACCCTTACTTCTCCGAAGTTCCTTCAATTATCAGGACACCCAAATTATTTTTCATGGAATCGTGTTTACGTCATAACCTGGTACTTAAAATAGTTTTAAAATGACTTTTGGTACCATATAAGGCAATGAAGTCAAAGACTGCCGTAATAACCGAGCGAGAAATTATCTAAAAATGCCGCATTTCTATTTTTAAGATAGACACACCCCTTGAACACAGGTGGTATTCTAGGAAGTACTATAATACGGTACCTACAGTTAGTTGAAATTATACGAGGAGGTGTGTCCCTCAGGCCCGTACTATTTATTTTTTTAATAATTCGTTTAATATTCACATTAGACTGGGCCGAAAAAAAATCAGTTGTTTGCAAAGTCGGTTTACTAACGATAGTTGAACGTGACAACGTCATAAGAAAATACTGATGGAATAGTTTCATTTTTCAAAAGAAAATTAAACAATTTACACCACATTTACTTTTCACTGCACTTCCTACTTGACGAAAACATGTAAATGTATTATTGTATAGCAAGAGGACCGCTCAAAGTAGAAGAGAAACAGATGTCGAACGCTGCCGAACGCGGAGGCCGATTGTGCCTCTTCTGCGCTCTCGCTTGCACTTCAAGCTTTAAATGGAACGCCGCATGAGTCATGTTTTTTGTGCGTGTAGCCGGCTCCATCGAATTATAAGACGTTATCACGTCAAAAAACAACCTTTTTTGAAAAAGTTATCGAAAATACTGTTAAGGAACAAAAAAATATCGTGAATGTTTGCTTCCTTAATGTTAATATTAAGAGGTGTATCATGGCGACCAACTGTTTTTTGACAAAAACCTTTTTTTGTGCATTTTTAAAACCAATTCCAGTTATATAGGGTGTCTAGGGAAAGCGCAGGGGCGGTCATCTCTTTCATGCCACATCCTTTGTAACCGATTAATTTTTTGACATTTAATGATGATATGGCCCCCCTCGGAAAGGTGATATGACCGCCCCTGGGAAAGCGTAGGAAGGTTTAGTTTTTTTCTTGTTTAATGAGCCCTATTTATTGTTGCATTTAAGGATTTCTTAAATAATTATGTATGGCTTGTCATGAATAATTGTCTATAACTAGTATTACCAGTTTTCGGAATATTGACAACTGAAAATTATCCTTTGATATCCTGGCGTATTTTTAGAAGCATTCCTTATCTATATCTATATTTTGTGATGCTATGCTACCGTGAGAAGGCAAAAGAGTCTATCGGCAAAATTGGTCATTTTATGTTTTTACATTGTTTTAACGTGAAAAAAGAGTTTTACATTTTGATATTTAAACGGTGTTTCTAGGGAAGGGGTTAAAGTTAGGACGTTGACAAAACATTTTTTTATCAAAATGAATAAGACAGAAAATGTCGATTTTCTCCAAACTGTACTTTTGCGATTAGACTCTTTTGCCTTTGCATGATAGTATGATACCATAATGAGTTAGTATCAAGAACGTCAAAAAATGTGTATTTCAAGTAGTATTATGGACTACTGGCACATTTTCGTACTTAATTTTTGCAACATGTGTTTCTTTATACTTCTATAATTTACTAAAGCTATATTAACATATTAAGGAGAAAAATTAATTTAAAGAAAACATTGAAAACAACAAGTCTGACTCTGTGCTAAAAATATAATGCGGTCTTTAATAGGGACAGTACAACTTGTACGTTTTACAGAATTCACTTTATTCATGATGCAATCATTTTAAAAGTTAAGTATTTTAAGGTTTATCTTAAATACCACAACTGGACCACAACTACCAATCCTCGTTTGAAAGATGGAGGTGTGTCTGAACAGGACCGGAGCAGCGCTAAATTTAATAAAGCTATCTAAAAACGAATAAGACTAAATTAAGTCGTTTATTTTAACAGTTAAAGTTAATAAATTTATTACCTACTATCCACTATTATTATTTTTATAAACGTGTGCAATCTTTGTTAGACAAAACACTAAAAATTATTAAAAGAATCAGAACTGTTACCCACTGTTAAACAATTATTTACCACTGCTTAAATCGAAAATCACAACAAAAAACAACAATTTTTTTATGGCATACCCATAGTATTAATAGTAAACAGAGAATTGCATGCATAGATTAACTACATGTAGATCCGCAGTGGCAAAAAGCATTTTTCGGATTTTTACGACCTCGCGCAGTAAACAAATGGATGGGTGGACGAACATGCGCACTTAAAAGCCGTAGCAAAATATAAACACCGGCACCCCGTACCCTCCGTCCGCGGTCTGACCGTGACGCTCATTAGCTACCGTACTTCGAACAGAAAACCAGGACGCCGTCGACAAATTCTTTCCGATAATGCGGATAGTCCGTTTGGCGCCATGTGCGTTTCCCTCAACTTGCTTGCGCGCAAACCGGTTTTTCGCCAATGAAATGTCACTTTTGTTTCGCGCAGGTAACATTGGCAATCCATCGAGATCAGTGATTGCATGATTTTACACAAGCAGTAGTCAAAGATACAGGGTTATTTTTTTAGTTGATATTTTCATTTAAACATTGTATATAATGCAAAAATAGTTTTTTTTCAGATCAAATTATGTCCGAAAATGCTTTGTTTCCAAGATACAGGGTGTTAAAGTTTTAAGAAAAATATGCATTTTTTGTCATAACTTTCCTACCACTACAGATATTATCATTAACTTTGATACATTTCTTTTGACCATAACATTACATGGTTTGCTGTAAAAGTTTAAAAAATACCAGTGGCGTTCGAACAAGATTCGAACTGATTTTTTTTAAATAAAAAAATAGTACGCTACTGATTTTTCTTCGAATTAATATTATTTTTGAAATTTTACACCATGTCAGATTTTAGCGATTTTGACGTGCATCAAAATGGCTTTTATTTTTGTAAACGAAAACCGTTTGTGGTAATAAAAAATAACAAGAAACCAAATTAACTCTAAAATGAATGAATATTTTAAATTAATGATGATTTTAAGAAAAAGCAGTGGCGTACTATTTTTTTCTTAAAAAAATCAATACAAATCTTGTTCGAACGCCACTGGTACAAAATTTTGTAATACTTTCTAAAGTAGTATTATGTGGAATGGTTAGTGAAATTATGACAAAAAGGCATTTCTTAACTCCCTCTTCCTGGGAAGGAAAATGTTCTTATTCTTGCATTCTTCGCGTTAAAGAAAAATATGAACTTGAAAATAACCCTGTATAAACAAATCAGATTTCTAGTATAAGTTTTAAATTTATTTATTTCACAAACACCTGCTTGATTTGGCATTTTTATACAGTGTATCCAAGAAGGACTAACCTTCGGGACTAACTACCCTCGTGATGATTTATATGTCCAATAAAAAAGCTATTCTTCATAGAATATATTTGTTTTATCTGAAAGGCTAAAGGCCATAATAAAAATTGGCTTATAATATACGGCTGGTTTAGAATCGTGAAAATATTACTTTGAAAATTTAAAAACTTGAAACTACTTGATTAAGTAGTATAAAAAAGTAATGACAAACTGCTTAAAATATAAAGAAAACAAATAGAGGATCTTCACCTATCTTTATAATAACACAATAGCCCAATTTAACGTCCTGTAATTTCTTAGGTCTGTTTGATCATTTAATTAGATTTCAGGTATTTAGATAATTAAATAATTAAATACCTTTTTATATTTGTGTACTTGGAAAGTCCTCAGTCAAAAAATATATATATATATGTAAATATAATAATAATAACTTAATTATTAAATTATTAAATATGTTGGTGCTTGTTACGGTACCCGGATTTTTATACATATGTATATTGGGTATTTTTTAAATAATTTATTTGCGTCAGAGATAGAAATTAAAAATATTAAAAATTAAAAATAATTTGTTGTGAATCATGACTGATGCATTTTTAATATTGAGTTTGTCATGTATTTTCATCAGGATAATTTAAAAATAAAACATAATTCTAATTATGTCCTTATATGATGCAATGATTAAAAAAAGGTATTAAATAATTTATATCATACTTTTAGTCATTAAAAATAAATTGATGGTTCTGCTTTTACAACAACTGTGATAATCAACTTGCAATCTAATTATATTATGTCATTTTATAATATAGTGTGTCTATTACAACATTTAAATTACAATAAAAATAAAAATTATAGCATTGATTTACTAATTTAAAAAATGATTGGTATTCGCCTTAAACCCCAAAGGTAAAAATAGTCTTTAAGATTATTTTAAAAATGCTTTTGAAAATTTTAACAAAAAAAAACAGAATGGTTAATAAGGATAAAAGGTTTTTTGTTCTGCAAATAGTTGTAAACTCTTAGGAGCCTTTAAGAAGAAAAGTTTAAATAAACATATTCCAATGTCTCTAGAGATACAAAGTTATACAGGGTCTTCCGCCGGGAACTGCTGCTATCGGTTTCTGAAAAGCAGGCTTTGGAAATTTTGAAAACTTGGTAGCATCATATAGTCAGTGGGGGACATACAACTAAAATATTTTGACAGTTCTACCACTTTCGGTTTTCGATTATACCGGAAGTTAATGTCAAGTTCCTTATTTTGAATGGAACACCCATTATAATATTTATTTTTTAGATTCTGTTAAATTTTAAACATAATTTATGTATAATGTTCTATACCTAAGTCACCCGTTGTTGACTTATTTTAAATTTTATGTCAAAAATGACGTTTGCATGCCATTACATAACCATCATTTTTTCTAAACAAAAGCCTTATATATGAGTTGGAATTGGGTTTCTCGTAGAGAAAAACTACTTTAGTAGACTGTATTGATATTTTCTCAATTATTAAATACATAGTGGTCACAAATACCTAATCGTTAAAAATTATTACGACAAAAACCTTAAAAGTAAATTTTTCAAATGGAAACTCCCATCTTTTTTACCTTATTCTATTAAGTATCAAAAATACGGATAAGTTTGTATAAGGATGTATATTCCCAAAATTTAACGTTTTTGAAATATTAACAATTTAATATTTATCCATTTTTAACAAATGCTTTTAAGTACGGCTTAGTTTAGCTTCTAGTTGGTCTTGACAACGAAATGCGGCGTCATAGCCAACTACACCGTACCTACCCGTACCTAAATTTATTTATTTTTTTGTTACAGATGAGTCAGCGATCGCAGCTGCAGCGCGGACGCGGCACTCGGGCGGTGTGGACTTGCCTAGCGATAGCGCTGGTCGTGCAGACCGCGCGCGCTGGTAACTCTTGGAGGCGCGAACGCGGCTCTGGCCCGCTCCTCTCCCACCACCTCTCCAAAAGATCCTTTTTTGATATTCAGTGTAAAGGAGTATACGACAAAACGATATTCGCCAGGCTGGACCGAATCTGTGAAGATTGTTACAATTTGTTCCGGGAGCCGCAGGTCCACTCACTTTGCATGTAGGTATCACTGAAAATTTGCTTAATCTCTATTTTAATGGGCATACACACGGTCAGTCAGGCCTCCGAGCCTACCTCAAAGGCCTGAAAGGTAATCGTCAGGAAGTGCAATCGTGTGTATGTATATTGAACGGACGAAGCGATCCTACGCTGACGATAGTATCAGTCTTACTCACAGACTTGTCTCTTCAGATAGACTTGAAGGCCTCACCGTGTGTATGTCCAGTATGAGTTTTTAACCAACGCCTCAAATTAAATTAAAATATTATTTATTACACTATTTTTTTTAATATTAAATTTAATTTAAAAAAATGTTTTTACGCATATTTTAGGTTTTCGTCTTACTCTTATTTTTTAGGAAATATATTTTTATACTTTTTTGTAAAAAAATCCGAAAACATATATGCAGACTATTTCAGAATAAGATGCTGATACTTAAGGGTAGTGATGAGTTTCCGCCGCTCCTTGATTGCTCCCGGAGCAAACTCAATTTTTCTATATTTAAACTAAAATGCTGTAAAATGATACCACACTTAAATACCTATCTATACCTAGAATTAAACAGATTTGAATACTTTGATGGCATCAAAATCTAATAACAATCAATATCCTTAAATATTTGATATTTACACGATTTTAGGACGATGCCAAAAAGCCTGTCACATTGCTGACATAAATAACGTAATTTTTGACATCAGCGAATGCTCCGGGAGCAATAAAATATGCTCTCATAGGAATGCTCCCCCAATCCTCCCAAAAATAAACGCCGAGTTTTTCACGACCCATCACTACTTAAGGGTGTGATTATTTACGTGATTTTAGGAAGAAAAGTTATAAAAAAACATACAGGCGAATTGAGAACCCCCCTTGTAAAGTCGGTTAGTAAACCTATTTACTGTAATAAGGCGCTTGAAAAGCTCTACCTATATGGGCATTAGGCATTATTAAGTCCAATGGCGTCTCAGTGGACCCACAGCCAATATTATTGGGAAAAAAGTACGCTGCTGACATTTAATAAAGTTTTTATTTATTCTTTTAATAAGCAACTAAAAATTTCCCAAATCTTCTTCGTATACGAGTTCGTATATTGCTTGGTTTTCGAGAAAAAAAATTAAGTCACTTTAATTTCTTCTAAAAAAACAATTATTTGCCTTAAAATAAATGAGCAGTCGTTTATTTTATCGAAAATCTTCGTTTTTCTTATTTACTAAGGCCAATATAATTTATTTTTTAATTTTATTTTATGGTGTTTGGATAATATTTTTTTTTCAAAAGCAAACAGAGATACCAAGAAAATACAAGAGACAAAAAGTGGCATTTTTAATTGCTTAATTGGAAAAAAATATAAAAACCTTTTAAAAAGTTAGTGGCGGACAGTTAGATCTCAATAATATTGGCTGCGGAGGGCCATGTTGAATATTTATTTGCTTCTTGTATTTCAATTAAACTGTATACTTTGTTTTTAATCGTTTAATTAACTGATTTGTTTTTCAACTTTAATTTCACATTAAAGGAATTTTAGGTTATATTATGACTTTGAATTTTGTCAGATATCAGATCGGTAATGCAGATTTCTGTTTTATGACCGCCTGTTTCGAAAAACAAGTGAAGGTTATACGTTCTCGGAACGTATACGTTTAGCGAACAAATGAGTTCAATTTAGCAGAATTGACAGGACATACGTTTATTACGTTAAACTTTTTTCATAAAAATAACATAAGAAATCAACCCCTTAAGTTTCGTACCTTAGTAAGGAAACATCCTATATGAAGTTTATCAATAATGCATTTCTTAAAATTAACAAACTGTTACAAAATAAACTTTACAAATACATTCAGCACGTTATTAAAAATTTCTTAACAGCAATTTCTCTTCCTTTCTCACTGTTCTACTCTTTCCAAAAATCCTATCAAGCAAAACAAGAAAATGATTAGACGACACATTTGTTCTTACAACTGCCCCAAATGGCACGTACGCCAGAAATATGCGAAATGATTCACTATAAATGATATAAACCAAAACATCTGAAAAGGTTACAGCGTAGTTTTTTTTTATTTAATTAACGGAAGTATTAATTGTAAGAAACAACACATGTGATTTTCAATAGTCATTAGTGCCTAGCATAGTGCCTATGATCATGGGTCGTCGCTAGGTTTTTAAATTTAGTTTATTTAAAAACTGAGACGTGGCGCCCACACCACAATTATATCAGATGCTATTAATGCTAAGAGGAACACTTTGGTTAAGAAAATTTAATATCTGAATTTTTCTGATAATTAGGGGCATCTAAAAATCTTGCATAAAAAATTGTAGAGTGGAAATAATTCAAGTGGCAATAGTTTTCAAAAAGATATAGATAATTTTGGGAAATTTGGGATTTGTCAATAAAATTTAATCAAATTTACGTAAAAAATATAAATAGAGGATTCGCTTCCTAAACTTAGATTTTTCTAGGGGAGGGGAAGCAAACAACACATTTTTTTCGCAAATTCAAAAATAAAAAATTTCTGTAACAAAGTGTTCCTCTTAGCATCAATACCATCTGGTATAAATTTGGTGTGGATCCCATGTCTCAGTTTTTAGATAAAATAATTTGAAACTCCTGGGACGCGACGCCTATGCCTTTGATCTAATATTTTATAACTTCGACTTAAAAAAATATGTTCATATACAGGGTGTAATTTAATTAATGGCTAAAAATACAGGATAGGATTCCTTAGCCCATATTAAAAGAAAAACTCATATTACCATATGTCCTAAACCCCCTAACTTTTGACACTACAGTAGTGTTAAAATTTAAGGAAAAATATCGTATTTTATTATAACTTTAAAATTGTGCGAGATATTTTCATGAAATTTGGCACGCACCTACTGAGCACCAATAGGCATTTTTTAATGTGAAAGATTTTTAATTATTTCTACCAGTGGCATCCCAACGGGATGTATACTGAAGATTTAAAAAAATAAGTACGGCACAAGGTTAGTTTATATTTATAAGGTTGCGACATATCCTCAACTTTTAGGCGGTTCGAGGTCGGGGACGCACGGAAGGGCACTGCACGGAGAAAAGTTGGCAAGACTGGATAAAGTCAAAGCTGATGATCAATCCAGTGGCGTCTAGAATTTGCGCATTTCATTTTGCATTGTTTTGGTAGTGATATTTGTTGAAAAATGTAATTCTAAATGTTTTTATTTAAAGTAAAAGCATTTACAACTTAATAATAATTAAAAACTGTTGTATAAACGGTTGTTCTACTAATACAATAAACTGTATATCTCCGGCACTGAACAACATGGCCGAAAAATGGGAGATGTAACGTCATAACACGTCAAAGCAATATGGCCGAATGTCGTGATCTTATATAGAACGACTTTGGGTACGGCATAGCTTTTTCAAAAATAAAAAATTATTTTTTTAAATGTTTATTTATTTCGCAACAAATTAGACCTCTTGGCCATTTATGTTCGATGCATTATTTTCGTGTAAAAAAATAAAAACCGTTTTTAATAAATATTTGCTACAGCAAAGTTATGTAAAACTAGTAGGCTAGTGCCTTATTTTTAGTATTTTGTGCAAAAACGGTGCATCGGAAGAAAAAAAGTCAAGATATCAAATTACAAAATAAATAAGGATGAAAAAACGATTTGTTTTAAAGCAATGGCGTACCATATATTTTTTAAATCTTTAGTATTCATCCCATACGGATGCCACTGGTAGAAATGTTTAAAAATCTTCTACTTTAAAAAATCTTATTGGTGCGTTTCAAATTTATGAAAATATATAGAACAGCTTTGTGTGTAATAAGAATACGATTTCTTTCTTAAGAGGATGCCGTAGCACGTTAAATTGAGCTAAAACAAGATTCGCTGCCGTTTTTTAAATATTTGTTTTGAAAAAAGTTGTATATACAACTTTAAATTTTTAAAATGATCCAAAGATTATCGGAAAGTTAATTGATTTTTGGTAATGTTAATAATTAACACATTAAATTTCCCAAAATTACAAAACCGTAAAAATAACCAACTTTCCGATAATCTTTGGATCATTTTAAGAAACTTTTCAATATACAACTTTTTTCTCAAACAAATATTTAAAAACGACAGTGAATCGCGTTTTAGCTCAATTCTAACGTTACGGCATCCACTTAAGACTCCAACACCCTGTACCTCAAAAGTTAAGAGGTTTAGGACATATGATATAACATGTACTTTTCTTCCTAAAATAGGCTTAGAAATCTTATCCTGTATTTTTAACCATCAATTAAAATACACCCTGAATTTTTGTAACTTCTATTAAAATCTGCGAAAAACCCATATACCTTTTTTTTAATATTACAGTTTCAAAATCAGAGTTCGGAAATGTCAATTTCTTCTTAACAACGGTGTTAAAATTTACTTGTTTTTGGTTATAATTGGTTGGTTATAAATGAAATAAAAGTAAATTTTACATAGAAAAATATTATTTTTTTATAATACGTTGTGTACCAATTCATTTTTTTACGGTTTACTTTATTTATCTTCTATAAAATATCGTGGTAATGTAAAATCCTAATAAAAATAGAAAACTAATATTATTTAGTATTAAACAGAATAAACGCACATACCTACCACACCTTGACCTATTACTTTTATTACAGGAAAAACTGTTTTACAACAGGATATTTCAAAGGTTGCATAGAGACGCTGCAGCTTACAGATGAGGTGGAGCAAGTGAAGGACTGGATAAAACAGATACATGGGGCCTCCCCAGAGGATTAGGTACAGAACTTCGCACGCCACCTGTCCTTTGTCTAACGTACTAACATATGTTTATATCGTTGTCTCCATTCCCTAACCTTTATTAACATTTTGTGATTTTTTACTTTATATGTATATTATAACCACAGCTATTTAAAAACAATTAAACTTCAGACGGTACATCTAGATAGCACCTTACTAATTTTTCACTAACAAAACCTATGGTACGCCTCATTGTGTACCATTAAATTTCTGATATTAACAAAAACAAAAGGAACTTTTTTTAAAATATTATTATTTAATAAGTGTGCATTGCACACTTTTTTAAATAATAATAACTTTTATCCGTTGCGCCCATCTTTTTATTTTTACAGGGCTAATAGGTAGATATGTTTTCTCTAGGTTTGCTAATTTTGGTCAAATAGATTTAAACAATACTGCAAAAAAAATGTATCTACAATTAGGCTAATACGCTTATTTTTAATTAATTTACTGTTAAGTTTAGTCAGCATCCAACTCAGTAACCATGGAAACCTCACATTTTTGATTTTCAAATGACACTAACAAAAAGTTCTTTTTTAAAATGCAGTAAAAATGCATGGGAGCATTATTAATCGAAAATAAATTTAACTTCTTAATCCTCAAATTGTTGATATATTCGCTTTTACTGAATCATTTTCTATAGTCTTGTCTAAATCTATTTAACCAAAATTGGTAAACCTAGAGAAAATTTATCTACCTATTAGCACCTTTAAAAATGAAAAAGATAGGCAGAACAGATAAAAAATTATTATTAGTTAAAAAGTGTTCAAGTTTAATTGGGCCCACCCTGTATATGATCCACAGTTGATGAGGAGGAAGGGTCCGGCAAAAATTTAATTGTTTTTAAATTCGTTTGTTTTAATCAGTGGTGAAAATATTGATTTGCCATAATTATTGTGAAAGTTTTTTTTATAACATTTAACGACTACTTAAAAAGCCCTACAAGTTGTATGACGATGACACTGACATGAAGTCCTGAGCAAAATAAAAGAAAGGGTTTTTTTGTCAAAGACCTTGAGTGACACCTAAAATCATATTTTAATAGTAGGGGAGCCCTTAATACTTAATGTGGATTTACTTAAGCGTCATAGAGACCAACTGGATTGCAAAGCTGCAAAGATTATATGATAAGAAGAAAAATGTTATATAATGTATACTTTTTATCGGTTAGGGAAGCAACTATAGATTTTTAAATATGTCAAAATAATACTGATATTATTTCGGCTTGTGGAAATCGTTCGAATCGTATCGGATTATATATTTTTGTTATCCTTAAATTATTTTCTTCAAAAAAAAAAAAAAAAATAGACACGCTCAAGGATGTCAAAATGCTCTCTGCTTTCTTTACGTCTTTCTCAAATTGAGGATTAGTGGAAAATACACTGTTTAGCATGTAATTAACTTACCATATCTTAATCTGACGCGCTCGAAAATTTCTGATGGATATATTTTTGATTTTTACGATCAGCCCTGTATACGACGCTCATATTTGGAGAAGGTACTTAACCGAGTACAAGGTATCCTCCAGTATATTATTCTGTCGCGCTGTAGTAAATCCCAAAATCCCCCTCTTTGCCTACCCTACCATAATCTTTAATATCAAATCATTTTAAATCTCTTAAATCACTGATATTTTTACCACTAAAAATAATAAGTTAGAAAGTTTTGTGTGATAAATCGACGTATTTTGAGAGTTCGAAACTTCACATAAAACGAATCGTATTTTTTAAAACTATTTTTGAAAATAAGTTTGTCTGTTTTCTTGATATCATATTTTGCAAATTTTTGGCACAGGAATGTTCCCAGTTTTTGTGATTTTTGGATTTTTTGAAGCAAACCCGTTGTGTCCGTCTTGCCTGCCTAATCATCTGTATTGTCTAACTCATTTCGTATTTTTGTTTAACAATTTTTTTACCTTAATTATACTAAAATCATATTTGTTTGTAAATTATTTAGTAAGAACAACATAACATCCTATTTAGGTGATTCATGCTGTATAAGTTCGCATTTATCTTAAGCACATAACAGCATGTTAAAATGAACCTCAAAATATGAAAGATCGTCCATAATTAACTTTTTCGATAATTCAGTTTTAGTGACAAAAAATATTAATTTAAAAAAATTAATTAGGTAGTTGCTTACTTCCTCGATACCCCGCCGAATATTTTTAGTCGACAACGTTCTGTTCTCGAGATATTTATCATCAAACTTGAATACGAAACCAACCAAGTTTACTATATTTCCCCTTCTTACTGCACTCAGTTCTTAAGTTTTATGCTAAATTGGCTTACAATATTTTCTAAACACCATTTAAAAACCTGTTTTTATTACCTATTTTACACATTTTTCGATTAAATTGCAAAGCTACACTTTCAATCGATGGCGGCCGTCATGGCTACTGCAATTGAAATTACTGAAAGTAAAACTTTGCAATTTATAAAAACAAATGTGAAAAATAAAAAAAATCAGATTTTTAAAATGTGTTTATGAAATATTGTACGCACGTTAAGGTTTAAATCAAAAAATGTGTTTGCAAAAAGGGGGAATATAGTGAAAATAAGGTAAAATTGCTTTTTAAGTTTGATGATGAATATTTCGAAATCGAAACGTATCCGACTAAGGTTTTTCAGATTCGTGGTCACCGCACCAATACATAAACCCCATATAAAAAAATCATTAAAATCATCGTGGTGTCCGATAAGTAAACAATTACCTTAAATAATTTTAAAATATAGTAGCATAAACAATATGTTATGTTGTTTTTATTTAATATTATATTTTGATGAAATATCTAAAAATTTATATTTCAGTTGAATAATTTATTTTTTTTATTTGTGTAGGTCCCAATGCTTCACAACCGACTACTTCAATGTTTGCGTCGACTCTCTACTTATGAAAGAAGAAATGCCCAACTATAGAAAAATGATCGAGTATCTGGCAAAATAAATGAAACACCGTGGAGCGCATACCTTTGTGTCCTATTATTCTAGTCCAAAAATCACCATTAGGCAATTAATGTATTAATTAAGTTTAGGTACTTTGACAGAATTTTTGAGACCCTGCTACTTTATTTGGTCCACTTAGTTATTTATTTATTGCAGTGGCTAGTGTGTCGGGACCGGGATTTTAAGTAATACCGACTAAATGTCCCACCGGTCATGACCATATCAGGCTTATTTAAAATCTCGGTCCCGATAGGCTAGCCACTACCCTTATTTATTTATATTTATATTTGCTAAACCCGTAAAAATATTTTATAGGTTAGAGCCGTATATGCCTTACAAATGAGCGACCAAAGAAAGTAGATCAAAAAGATTTCTTTATTAAATTATTTTTACAGTTTTTGAAAATAATTTCGTAATAGAAAATTTACATCACCCTATTTTATACCAAGTATTAAATTTTCTCTACAATAAATATAGTAGTTTCCCTTATTTATTACTGCATTTTTTAATGTCGTATTATTTTGAAGGCTGGTCAAAATAATTCGACGATTATTGTTCATTTTTCATTATTCAACTGATATTTTTAAGGATAAATTATTTATTGTACTGTTGAGATTATTTTTATTATCTTAAGTTTAACTCGAAGTTTTATGCTGCAAAGAAAATGATTTAGTAAAAGTAAGATATATATTTAGCTAATTTTAAAGAAAAATAAAATGATTTTTTGCAGCATATTACTTTTATTGACATTCCGTTATCAGTATTGAACAGAGGTTGTCATTGTACGGAACGAAACCGGTGCCTATAGTATTTCACAATGTCAATTTTACAAATGTCAAACATTTTGTATGTAAAATAGTATTTTATAGTCACAGTTTAAGTGGCAATCGTCAGCTCACTTGCGTTACTGAGTATCAGATATGTACATATTAACAAAATCACTACCAACCCATTCATTTCCTAAAATAACAACAAAACCCTTTCAAACTTTAGGCAACTATACCGTGTCATTAGATGCCAATTTGGAATATAATGACATTTGCCAATCACAGTGACGTTTATTTTGATATTTAAAATAGAACACTTTGTACACCTTTCAAGATTCGAATTTTACAATCCATTTTTGACTTAAAACATGTGTTATATTCTTTACCTTAATTTTGTTGGATAAAAATATTTAAAAAGATAAAGCCTAATTTAAATTTAATAATTAATACATGTCATACAATTAAAACTTCTAAAGACCTTTATTGGGAAAGTCAATTTTTTGAATCACTTTCGGTAGAGCCCGAAGTAATATGATATTCATTTAATTTCCCATATAACATTTTCAGTCGCTATTTTTTCGAAAACCTACAAGATAGGCGCAGGATATAATACATTTATATTCTTGAAAAACAAAAAATGATCATTTTAAATATCAAAAGTAACGTCACTTCCGGATAAACCGGAAGTTGTATACAGATGCTATTACAACCAAAATTAGCTTCTGGTTACACTTTTGATACAACATATGAGACTAAAATTTGAAAGTGATTTATGTTTTTATTAAAAAAAAAAATAAATAAAATTTGTTTTTTGAAAATTTAAACCAAAGACGTAAAAAATGAAATCTTGCAAGCTTATAATTGTTTTTTCAGGTACTCGATGTAGTAAGTGAGTCGAAAGTTGCCACTTTTACTATTAAATAGTCCTTAAATGTGTGCAATTTTTGTAAAAACTACAGCAACAGATAGCCTGCAAGGTGCAAGATATATTTTTAAAAATGTTAGGCCTTTACGGTTAGGCGGGCCTCTAAATGTGTAGTTATTAATTTTCTATTCCTGTATTATACCTAAAATGTATTACAAATTTTACATCTAAATTATTATTATATAAATGGCAGCTTCATATAAAATGTAATAAATAAACCAAAAAAGTTTAAGAAGAAATTTTGTGTTTTATTCTCTGATCTGTTTTATTTTTATTATATATTGACAAAATTTGTTATAGTCATTTAAATCATGATATAAAATATCAAAAGACATATGTCATGATATATATCTTGATATACTGCATGAGCAACAGGTTTGGTATATCGGCCAGTAATGCAATAACAAAACAAGCATTATTATTTGTCAGCCATGTTTACTTGACGGTATTTAGTTAGACTTTCTCTTTTCCTCACATTGCCTATGTGTTATGTTATTTAGCTGATCCGATATATCGCGATATTTATGCGGAATAAATAAACAAATTTATGATATACAGACTGTCCACGAAAAGGTTATCAAGAGCAAAAAATGGACCCAAAATTTCATTTTTTTTTAAAAGTCATTCTTCATAAAAAAACTTTTGCTTGTAAAAAAATAGGATTTATGAAGAGAAAATGGTGATTTTGTAATTTTGTATACAGGATTCGCAAATATGTACTATGATTATTAGATATTTTTTGGCTAGTTTATTATAAAAATTAAATGTGTTAAATTGCATAAGATATTAACAATATTGAACGTGATTTATGAATTATATAAGTGGAATTCTTGGTTTACTTGAATAATGGAAGAAAAAAAAGTAAGGCTCTCAACTAGTTTTGGTGATCATAGGGTGCAAACACCACGAGTAGCTCCATGTTATTGTGTTAGAAAAACCTTTTAAAATTAAACAAAATCCAACATACATTGAACAAAAAGCGTTACAATCATTAAAAGGAGACAATGCCATAAAAATTCTTCCTGCAGATAAAGGAAATGCAACAGTAGTAATAGATTGTAATACATATGGTAATAAAATAATGTCTTTTTTAAATGACGGTAATTATACAACCGAATGTATTGAACGACAAATTTATAATATGTTAAAAAACATAAAACCTACTCCACCGATAACGAAAGATTTAAACTGACACCACACAATAGTAAAACACCACACTTTTACGGAGTACCAAAAATACATAAACCTTATATTCCTTTATGTCCTATAGTAAGTTGTATTAACTCACCTACACATCCATTAGCAAAATTTTAGTTCTTTTGGTAAACAATACCGATACGTACATAAAAAATTCTAAACATTTTTGGAAAAATTATTGAACATAGACATTATTCCAAATAATAACCTGGTAAGTTTTGATGTTGTTAGTTTATTTACAAATGTTCCAGTAGATAAAACAATGAATACTGTTAGAAATAAATTAGAAAATGATGTCCATCTTGGAGAAAGAACCACATTAAATAATAAACAACATTCTTGAGCTATTAACTTCTTGTGTCAAAACAACATATTTTCCATATAACACTGATTTTTATAAACAAACTTCTGACATAGCTATGGGTTTACCTTTATCACCTTTATTAAGTAATATTTTTATGGAAAATTTTGAGTCAAATTTTGTAGAAAATTATCAATATAAACCTTTAGTTTGGTGGAAATATATTGATGACATTTTTTCTATATACCAATATGACGTACACTGTTTAAATAATTTTTTAACACATAATAATACACAAGAACCAAACATTAAGTTTACTTTAGAAAAAGAAAACAACTCACAACTACCTTTTCTTGACATTTTAATAAAAAAAAATAAACAATTTGGAAACAAAAATTTACAGAAAGCCTACACATACAAATAGATACTTAAATTTTAACTCAAATCACCCAATAATGGGTAAAAAGAGAGTTGAAATAAGTCTATTTGATAGAATTAAGGTCATTTGTTCTAATCGAAATATAAACAATGAAAAGATTATTTAAAAGATATTTTATTTCAAAATAAATATCCTCTTAATTTTAGAAAAAATTGTTTCCTTTAATTTAAAACTTAAAATATAAGAAAAACAAAATAGACCTATTACAAATTTATTTTTACCATATAATCTCTATCAAATAAAATTCAACGAATAGGAAATAAATTTAATATTTGCACAATCTTAAAAACACAAAACACTATTTAATCTCAATTAACAAAAACAAAACCATCCAACTTTAATGAAAATACAAAAAATGTCATTTATAAAATACCTTGCGAATGTAATAAGTTTTATATAGGTAAAACTTGTAGACCATTAGCCAAACGCATAAAAGAACACAGATCATACATTAAAAACACAGAATTTCATAAATCAAAAATCTGTCAACACGCATTTGATAACAATCACAGAATAAACTGGGATGCTTCGAGCATTTTAGCAAAGGAAACTTGTTCTAAAAACGCAAAATCAAAGAAAGTGCGTATATATTATTAATTAAAGATAATTGTGTAGCATCAATTTCAGCTAATTTATATAACACTTGGTTGCCTTTGCTTAATACTGAAGTATCTTCAGGAAAACTAAAAATCAACTAACTCATCACCTTTTTTATAAATAATAAATACACCAGCAACAAGTTATGTATGTCACTATGACACTATAACCAAACAAACATATTTGACATTTAATGTCAAAGGTTTCAGAATCTCCTAAAAAAGCTAAAATTTTAAACCTAAATAATAGGTAATTTTTAGGTTTTTTTATTTTTATCAACCTCCCATCTACGATTTTTATTCAATTTATCTTGACAACGGTGACAGACTTGCCACCAAAACGTCAATTTTTAGTTCTCTTTTTACTTGTTTTTTTTTTTGTTTTTTGGTAGCTTTAATTTATTTTTTGGCGTGTACCCAAATAACTACCATCAATTAAATGAATCTGCCGAAACAATACAGCACATATCTTAAAAATGCAACAATAAAATATATTTTTTTAATGTTTAAACACCCTGTATAACAAAAATAACATGACAAATCAAGAAAATAGGTAAATGAGTCATATCCGGCTTGGATCAGTCTTTGTAACTATATTTTTTTATCAACTAAATTGGAATACAAATTACTTTATTGTAAATTGAAATTATAAATAATATATCATTTTGGTAACTAATATTAGTAAGGTTTTATAACATGGAAAACAATCCTTTGGACATTTACTAATTTCTTAAGAAAAATAAATACAGGGTGGCCATTTGAAACCGAAACAGATGAAATTTTGGGGATTCCAGGTCACATGAGTAAAAACTTTCGGACACGTCAATTTTCGATTTTAGGGGAAACATCTTTTGGAACTTTTCCCGCCTGAACTGCAGAGATGATACTTACCCCCAAAATCTTAAATGAAAGAAGGGGTTCCAGTGATGCCTTATTTTAAAGATCTTTAAACCCGAATTACAACTGCCAGGATTGAAGTATCTGTTTCATTTTCGTTGATATGACAGTTTGTCAAAATTTTGATATTTTTAAATGTTTAACATTAAATTACCTACAAGAGCAAGCCATATTAAACCAAGGGGATATAAGGGCTAAACGATCTTTAAAATGAGATATCAATTAAAGTGTGTGATTAACCCGTACGTTTAGGGGTAAATCACACCCTTAGGCCGTGTTTCCACGGGGCACTTTTGAAGTTGAAGTAAGCCTTGCAACATGGCGGACCATACGTCACATATGTATTTTGCTCATTATTTAATGAAGTTTTTAACAGTGTAGTTTGTGTTTTTGTCAATATTAAAGAACTACTTTTAAATACTGTTAATTCCAGTTATTACCGTAACTTCTTTATTTCCTATTAATAAATTATTGATTATTCTAGCTGATTTTTAAATATTGTATATCGCGCTCTTTCGCCCTCATAGCATTATCCGTCTAGACATCCTTGTTTGCTATGTTGGCGCCAATAAGGAACCAGCAGTGCGGTACATATGTGACGTAATGAGGCAACCTTACCTATTAAACGATCTTGGATATGGGCCACAAAAAGTGGTTCGACAGAATGGTGACAGAAGTTTAATTGTCGTTGTCAAAACGCCCGTGTAAAAAGGATTAAAATTTAAGCATTGTTGGAAACGCTGGCGACACACCAACCACTTTTTGTGGCCCATATCAACTTCAAAAAGTGGCCCGTGGAAACACGGCCTTAATAGAAAGATTAATTGATACCTAAAGATTGTTTAACACTTATCAAATCCCCTTAGTTTTAAATAGCTTGATTTTATGGTTATTTTAATATTATACATTAAAAAAAATAAAATCAAAATTTTAACAAGCTGTCATATCAACAAATATAATAGCAGAGACTTCAAGCTTGGCAGTAATTACGGTCTAGAGACCTTTAATAGTAATTTATGTGCATAACGTGACACTTTTTTTACGAATGGGAAGTTTGACAGCACAAGCCGTTAGGCGAGTGCGGCAATCTCATGAGTAAAAAGACAGTTTATGCATGTGTTACATACTATATTTTTTCTACGACCGTATAAAAATGTCCCACCACAGGTTTTATATAAACTTATTAATTTTAATTTTGGCAGCACAGCCATTATATTGCAACAAAAAAATCATAGTTGTCTTATTTTTTAGGAGGCAATTATCCTTTTCATAACTATTGTAGGATTTATTTACTAAGACTTATGGTTTATCCAGATAGATATCGAAATAAAACACTTAGGTTAACAAAATTAAAATGTATTCAGTGTCAAAATAGATACAGTAAAGGTGAGAATAAATAGGCCCAAGTTTTAAAGTTCAAAACCGAAACAATTCCGCACAGCTTAATCCATAGTCTTTCGTCAAGGCGCTACGCTATCATCGCGTCACCAGCATGGCTGCACTTTTCGTCACTTACAGTCCGCGTCGCCGTCTACCGCGAGCCACGTCTTGCCCGACACCGTCTCTGTATTCTTCACGTCTCAAGCGCAAGCGCGACTGACTGACTAACTTCCACGTCTCCGTACTGCCACGTCTGATGCCCCCTCTTTCCCCGTCATGCGCGCGCCTTCGTATTTTAGAATGCGATGTGTTTCGATCCTGTAGTATGGTCATTTGAAACTAGATGGCGGTGTCAGTACCGAATCCCACAACTCGGCCATCCTGCTGGTCGCACGTCTCGGGTGACCCTAGGCCATCATACTCGCTTTCATGCTCGTACCAATGCTTCATGTATTCAGCACATGTTGAAGTCTTTGATGGTTCATCGTGATACCCTACCTTTTCCACATCATAGGTATTAATTGAAGTTACTTTATGTGCAGATGATGCGCCTTTACTTTCAAACTCTTTGGACTGAGACTTGCATTCAAATGACTTATGCCCAAATTCTTTACATTTAAAACATTTGGTGCCCAAACTTTTCTTTTGGCATGTAGCTGACTTATGCCCTCGTTCTCCGCAATTGTAACATCTAGGTACTGTTTGGTCCGAACGTCTATCATGATTTTCTCTGCTATGATATCTGGAATTATTTTGGGAGTCCACCTTTGAACGTAAGTTCTTCTGATTTTGATTTGACTGATGTTCTCGTGACTTCATGTCTGTATAAACTTTTAATTTTTCTTTAAACTGACTAAGTGTTTTAGCACCATATAAAATAATTTTGTTGCTTTGATCATCCTTTATTCCGTCGATTATGTATTGAATTAAAGCACTATTTTCAATTTTGCCACGACTTGCCAGTTCTTTCATTATCAAAAAATATTCTTGTATGTCTTCACCATGTTTTAACTTACGTTCTGAAAGTGCTTTATGTAGTTGTGCACTATTAAGTTTTGAAGAATATTCGTTTAATAAGGACCTTTTTAAAGTTTTCCAACATTTTATACCACGTTCACTTTGTACAAACAATTTCGCTAAGCCGCTTAAAGATTTTCTGGCAAATATAAATAGATGAAGTTGACTCCACCCAACCAGCTGAGCCATATCTTCCAAATCTTCAATCCATTTCTCGATGGGATACGAACCACTACCGTCAAATTTTCGAATAGAGTCCTCCACGTCGCGAAAGTTCATAGAGAATCCGCACGCACCGTTCTGTGAACCCGAATTCGAAACAGAGTCCTCCGGTTCTGATTCTTCGCTCTCGTCTTCTTTTACGGTCTGATTATTTGCATTTAAAACGTCTAAGTCCGATAACGCATTTACAATGTTTTTAATTAAGTCTTCTCTTGACACTTCATAATCAATATTTATGATATTCGCGCACGATGTAAGATCACTTACAGAAAATGTGTTGGAAATGTCTTCTAACTTGTTTTTATAATCTTCAGAATTTTCTTTAAATGTAAACCCGGTAAATTCACGAAGTCTTTTTCTGTTACCACGATCACCTTCTTCATCGAAAATTAGTCTATGAAACTTTTTAATAATGTTAAATGTAGCAGCATTAATATTTGCTAACACGCCCGGTATATCAGCTAACGAAGTCATTGTAAATAATTAAAATCAACTAAAATTTAAAAATAACAAACTGTCTTTTCAAAATCGAGATTAACTACTTATTTTTATTTTTTAAATTTTCACTCTAAGTGTTTTTATAGTCTAAATATTTTTTAAAATTCCTACTCTACATGTTATCATAGTCTATTTTTTTTTAACTTTTATTAATATTATTTTATAACTTTCTCTAAATGTTTGCACTGTAAGTCTTTTATTAATTTTGACAGTCTTTTATGTCAGCAATTCTGAGTCTTTTTTATAAAAACTTTACAGTCTTTCTTCGAGTATTTCTTTAAAAACTAGGTACTCACCGAATGTTAGCTTCTTATGTTACCTTTATTACTTTTTTAAATACTCATGTAGGTATATTAAAGTATTCACGTTAATCTCACTAACACTATCTATCAGTTCAACGTCTCTTTATGCAAATTTTATCACGGCTAATTTTCCTTAACACTTAGAAAGTCACGTCACAATTTCTAGTTCTATAACTATCTGGTCAAAGTCTCTTAAATTTTATCCCGTAGGAATATTTTTGCTTTATCCTGGCAGAAGATGTTAGCGATTCCGCCTGAGGATTTTCGTTTTCGAAGTGACTAGGGGCAACGTTGATGTGCCGCGATTATACTTCTTACCGGGCACGTGTATGACGTCACTCATACAACGTGTTCCAGGCACGCTGATATTTTTGATGATTTTGTTATTTGTGGTTAGGTAGTGTCACTTCAAGCATATTTCTTCAACTTCGAAATGGCGACAACTTTAAACTGACAAGTTTGGCAATCTCTTGGCAGGCTCTAAAATCTAAACTACAGTAAAAGTCACCGTGGATGTGCACTGGACTGGTTTGAAAGGCTACAGATACGGTCAAAGTGCAAAACTGTCACCTTTGGGGGATGAGGTCGATGGTTGTTCTTGGTTAGGTAAATCATTTTCTTGTTTTAAATACCTTTAATAAAGCAAATTAAAAAAAAATAGATTTAACTGTAACCGTGAACTTGGTACCATGACTTCAATGACACACTGAATGACAGTTTTGCATAACCGTGTGAAGGGTTCAAACCAATCAAATTACACGTCCCTGTGCTTTTTACTGTAGTCTATAAAATCTGGATCAGATCAGGGAAATGGTTTGCACTGTCCTGTTCAGTAGCTATTAGACGGTACTTACTAATGGTACTAGCGGTGGTCCTGAAATTGGTACTATTATTTTGAGTACCAACTATTGCAAGTACCATCTGCTAGGTCTGCGGGCACGGTCTGGAAATATAATAAGATAGATAGTGCAACATTTGTCCTCATTTCTCAGGCTCTAGGTTTTAAAAGCTTGTCAAAAGTACCAAACTAATCAATTTTTTAATTGTTAATATTTTGCAAACAGCTGATGAGGGGTATTCTGCACGAAAATTAATGCAACAAACTTCTATAAATTTTTTCGAAAACTAAAAATTAACGGATATACAGGATGTTGAAGAAAATTTTTTTTTGTTATTATTTCTAATAACTTTTTTCTAGTGTTAGTATACTGTATTTCGCCAAATTTTGCATATATACTCACTATCACTAGTGACTCTTTTTATTTGCCCTATTAATTTGATATGGCCTAAACTGTCCTTCACTTTAGAAAAATGCCTTAGAATTTTTTGTTTCAATCATTTTATAAATCTGGATATAAAATTAATAACATTAACACAAAAATTGTATAGAGTTTGTCTCATTAATTTTTCGTGCAGAATTGCCCAACAAAATCCTGACGCATAATTTCCGGACACCCTGTATTGTTCATATTTTTGAGATCATTTTTGAGGATTTTACTTTAAATTTAAATGTGTAGAAAAAAATCTTATATTTAATCAATTATAAAAAATTAGTAGTATATCTAGTTTTGTTTGTTTTAATTAAAATAATCAAATTTGTATATTAACGTCAGAAGTGAATGAGACACTGAGCAAATTATTTTTGTTAGGTAGGTAAGCCTACAACTATAAAATTAATTTTATCATACTATGTTCAAAATAAGATTTATATTTATTTATTTATAATATAATAGCTTTGCTTCTGGTTTTATGAATAATAAAACATTGCTTGCTGATAGCTGCTAATCAACAGGCACCTATCATAGATCTAATGGCACGTTCAGTTGATAAAATCGCATACGTCAACGTGCACCTATTTTAGTAGTAAATAATTAAGGGCACGCTCAGTAGTGACGTCATACACGTGCCCGGTAAAAAATAATCGCGGCACATCAACGTGCCCCTAGTCACTGCGTTTTGTTTTATCCCGGTTGAGCCCCCAAATTTGTAGGATTTATTTACTAAGACTTATGGTTTATCCAGATAGATATCGAAATAAAACACTTAGGTTAACAAAATTAAAATGTATTCAGTGTCAAAATAGATACAGTAAAGGTGAGAATAAATAGGCCCAAGTTTTAAAGTTCAAAACCGAAACAATTCCGCACAGCTTAATCCATAGTCTTTCATCAAGGCGCTACGCTATCATCGCGTCACCAGCATGGCTGCACTTTTCGTCACTTACAGTCCGCGTCGCCGTCTACCGCGAGCCACGTCTTGCCCGACACCGTCTCTGTATTCTTCACGTCTCAAGCGCAAGCGCGACTGACTGACTAACTTCCACGTCTCCGTACTGCCACGTCTGATGCCCCCTCTTTCCCCGTCATGCGCGCGCCTTCGTATTTTAGAATGCGATGTGTTTCGATCCTGTAGTATGGTCATTTGAAACTAGATGGCGGTGTCAGTACCGAATCCCACACTATGAACTTATGATTAAAATTTTAGAAAATTGTATGTACTTACTTTTTGTAGAAATAATAGATACTAAAACAGTATAAATTCCTTTTCAATTTCTTAGTCATCCAAATTCATTATTACTATTAATTTTTAATAATTTCTATTTAATTTATTTAAAAACTGTCAAATTTTAAAACCAGTGACACATGAACTAAAAAAATAATGACGAAATTAAAGGACCTTTTGTTTCAGTTAATGTCGCGTTTACTGTTACATTGCATAAATTGGTATTTACGTTTTTGTGGTAGGCGTTGAAACAAAACACTAATTCAAAGTGTACGAAAAAGCTACTTTTTTAACAGTTTATGTAGTGTACTAAAATGAAGTACTTAAAAAACGGCACTTTTTAACGGCCGTGGAAAAAATAAAGTATCACTCGACATCTCTTTCTATTTAAAATTTTGTGGGTTTTGGGGTGTGTCTTACCTTTTCTAAAAGGTTGCAACTCAGGGGTGAAAGTGACAAAAAATAGATTCTCCCCAAAATGAAAACTTAATGTGTTCAAGCGGTTTTCCTTATTTCACCTGAAATGCCCAAAATTAGCTCGGTTTTATTTACAAATGGCCATACTGTTTAAGGTTCACACATCACAAGAAATGTATGTAGTTTTAGTTTAAATCTTAATTTGGGCCAATAAATACCAATATGTACAGTTACTGTACATATTGGTATTTATTGGCCCAAATTAAGCTTTAAACTAAAACTACAGTAGGATGTCCCTTATTTCCCAAATCGATTTTTTTTAGCAATCACCCCCTGAAGTTTTAGTTTATAGCCTAAAGAAAAATATTTAATGTAAATCTGCTCTCAATTCCCAATTTAAACCGTGCTAAAATCATGTTGCTTATCCCATTTAAATAAAATGGGATTTTTGGACTTTTTTCTTTTTTTTTTTTGTTTCTCATACAAAAATAGATGGACAAATCTACGTATCGCATATTCTGATGGGAAATGTAACGCTCTACAAAAGGTCCTTACGAATTTTCGATTAAGTCACTCCTTTAAGAGTTATTTACCGTCAAAAGTTGAGTTAAGATTGAGTTGTGGCCATCCTCGGGAATTTAATAGGAAACCGGCTTTTTAAATAAAAACTCGGTATATTATATCACCATTAAATAGAGATTTTAAAGAGCTTTAAGAAAATACTTCATTTGATATTTCTATCTCTTATAGTTTAAAAAATATGGCGATTCAAACCTGAAAATATGTTTAATTTCCATTGTATCTTCAGCTCTAAGCTATAAGCAGGTTTAGTGTCGAAGATAAAACAGACACTATCTACTATTTTTTAGATTTGGATGGCCATATTTGGTATTTTCTTAAAGCTCTTTAAAATATCTATTTAATGGTGATATAATATACCGAGTGTTTTAATTAAAAAATGCCGGTTTAGTTTCCGAGGATGGCCACAACTGAATCTTTGACGGTAAATATCTCTTAAAGAAGTAACTTAATCGAAAATTCGTAAGAAAACTTGTTTTAGAGCGTTAAATTTTCCTTCAGAATATGTGATAAGTCGATTTTTTCATCTATTTTTGTCTGAGAAAAAAATAAAAAAAATCTCATGTTATTTAAATGGGGAAAGCAACATGATTTCGGCACGGTTTAAATCAGAAATTAAGAGCATTTTTACATTTGATATATTTTTTAGGCTATAAACTAAAAGTTCAGGGGCGATTGCTAAAAAAATCGGTTTGGGAAATAACGGACACCCTAATGTACAGGGTTTTCATTTATATTTGGCCACTCACTTTTTGAAGAGGTAAACTTTTTTTAAATGATTTATTTTTGATAGGCATATCTCTGCATAAAAAAGTAGATATACAAAGTGTTTTAAATAGGAGTTACAGAAAAAATATTTGTTTTTAAATGGAACCCCCTGTATATTATGTCATCCTTAAAAGTAGTCTGTTTCAAGAGCTTTACAAAAATACCACGTTTGAATCGGAAATATGATCATTTAAATCTGAATAATAGAAGATATAATTTCCATTATATCTACAGCCTGGCTTAATGCCGTAAACAGGTGTAATAGAAATTATATCTAATACTTTTCAAATTTAAGTGGTCATATTTCGAAAGTATTAAAGATGGACATATTAAATATGGTATTTTTGTAAAGCTCTTGAGAAGACCTTTTAAGGATGACATAATATACATGGGGTTTAATAAAATATATATTTTTTCTGTAACTACTATTTGAAACACCCTGTTTATCTACTTTTATGCAGGAATATGCGCTATCAAAAACTAAATCAACGGGTCCGAGCGATTTTCAAAAATAGTGTTGTTTTAATTATCTACAATTGGAAAATGACAATGAATTTAGTGTCCTTAGTTTTTTACGACCAGAGCTGTTAATAAAATGTTACGTCAAGAAGTTGTCAAGTAATGGCTGTTAAAAGGAATAGTAAATTGACTAGATATAATTTCTCATTATACCTTACCTCACGGCACCAGAGTATTTTAGACTACCACTAGATGTCAATCGCGAAATTATATCTAGATAATCAATAAGCAGATGAACTGGCGTGAGCACATAGAGGGAGTGAGAGACAGAATAGCAGGACCAGCTGGTATTCTGGGTCGCTTATCACACACAGTCCCTGGATCACTTCTTAGATCTGTGTATTTTGCAATTGTTCATTCCCATCTGCAGTATCTCGCTGGCATTTGGTGTTCAACATACAAAAGGTTTCTTAAACCAATACAATATTTACAAAACAAGGCAATTAAAAATCTATATTCCTTACCATTTAGGTATAGGACTAAAGATATCTATGAAACTTTTAATATTAAATCAATAAAGAGCATCTCTATAACACAAACAAACATAATTATACACCAAATCATAAAAGGGGAGAGATTATCAGAAATTCATTTTACAAAACAGAGCGAGATTCATCAACATTTAACAAGGCACTGTAACAGCCTGGTAAAACCTCAGGTGCGCTCACGGCAGGGCATAAATTCAATTTATTTTGCTGGTGTAAATGAGTACAATAAGCTTTCTAGTAAAATTAAAGAACTAAACTTAAAAGAATTTAAAACTAAAATTAAAAAGAAATTCCTTTGTACATTGAGATTTAGTTTCGTGACCGATTATAACTGTTATAAAAATTTTGTAAAGTACTCGTAATGCTGATATTTTAGATATAGGTACTTAAATTTACTGTGATATTATGTGTAATTGTATTCAGAGGCGTCCCTAGGTGACATTTTCTTGTAATGTTTTTTGGGACTTAATAAACGCTTTTTATTATTATTATTATTATTAGATTTAAATGGCCATATTTCCGAAACTATTAAACATAGATATTTATATTAAATGTGGTATTTTTGTAAAGCTTTTTAAAAGATCTTTTAATGGTGACATAATACACAGGGTGTCTTATTTAAAAAAGGTTTACCTCCTCGTTTTTCTTGAGTTTTTGATGTTCATTTGGTTCTTTTCTTATGCTCAAAAGATGATAGATGAAAAAATATGAAACTTTTTTACAGAACGTCTTTTTTATCCTTCTTGGTTATAGATAAAGGTGGGTGGTAAAAAATAAATGAAAACACTGTACAAGATTATCCCATATACACAGTCGAAAAAACACTCACCTAAAAAAATTAAAATCCAAATAAATCTTTTTGAAACTGTACCTTATCCCTAATATTCTGAGATAATGTCTTTTTCTTTATTAACGCTTTTGCAGCTTCTTGAAACTTATCTTCGTTCCTTCTTAAGTACATAGTCGCATCTCTTTTCAGCTGCATTTGCTTCTCCTGATTTGTTTCCACCATTCCGATCATTTCCGTTAGATAAGGATTAAATCGGTAGTAAACGTCTTCGGGTAGAAGATCAGTCAACATGATGTGCACCGCTAAAAATGGAAAAAGTAAGCGGAGTATGCTTAGATGAAGTTTACCTATACAATATAGGGTGATTCAAAAATCGATTAAGAACATTTAAGTGGTGATTCTAAATGATAAAATAGATAGTTTTATTCATCAGGCTGTTACAAATGCAAGGAACACCATTAGGATCTCGGAAACAGTAAGAGATACAGGGTTGGTTAAATTGGGGCAAAGTAACGTATTTTTATGCTTAACAATATTCCGTTTTAAAAATTTAAATATTGGCAGCCGTTCCGGAGTTATCCGGCAAAAACAGAAATTTTGCGAAACTGTTTTTATTGTTTTCTCGGTTTATTTGAAGAGATATTTTAAAACTTACGACTCATTAACATTGCCATTTTTTCTGTTCTATGAAATGATATAACTAAATTTAAAATCGGACGTTTCGTCTTTGAGCCACCATCATCAACTTTGTTTTTTAAATGGAGGGAATATTTGGTTTTAAACCTAATTCACTGGTATTTTAATTATAAATAAAACGATGTAATGGAACTAGTGTCGATATACATAGATGTAAATATTTAGTATTTTTCTAATTTAATTTTAGGAAACTTAAAGCAAATTATTTTTTTATTTACATTGTACCACATCTACTTACATATTATTATATCGTCATTACCTTGATTATAAGCTGAGTCCAAAAATCCATAGAACAGAATAAAAAGTATTTGCACACAAGTGCAAAAAATTATTAAGTACTTGAGTAATTGTTTAGTTGCTTTTATAAATTACTATATTTTCTGTGGTTGTTATTGTTTTGGCTAATAAATGTTTTAGTATTCTTGTTGGATTGCTTTTTTTTTTAAACACACCCTTTAAAAAATAAATAAACAATAATTCATTTAATCCATGGCCAACTATTTTTTTTTAATTTTTGTTAGTTTAGCTGTTTAGAACAATGCAAAATATTAAGTGTAATATATTGTTGTAATCGCAAGAAAAAATGTTTTCCGAGATACCCAAATACAGGGTGTCCCATTAAAAAAATGCAAGTTTGCTGTATATCTCAAAAATTAAAACATTTATATTTAAGGTACGCCACTGGATTTTACGTAAAAAAATTGTATTTGAAGGTCGTTTCTATCACCCTAAATGTTAAAGTACTAAGACATAATAATATTTGACAAATTTTGAGAATCACCCTGTATTTTCCAAAACAGTCAAGTAAGCGTGAATCTGATTGTGTCATTAAACTCACCACGAAAAAAGAGATCGGGACATGTATCTTGATTTTTTGTATCTCTTGTCGTTTAGCCTATACCCTATAGTTACAGCCAAAATAATCCACCCTGTACAAGATACAACAATAAGCTTAAATTAAGAAAAATATTTGTTTGTATACACTCTTTTAATTAACAGTACTAGTTAATATACAAAGTGTCACAAAAACATAATATTCATTGCTAAGTAGGTTTTTTTATGGAAAGCCTGTTTATTTTAAGAAATTTTTACTCTGTATTAAATTATACATCAAAAAGTATAACACACTATATGTAAATTATTGCGTTTTTTTAAAAATATTATCAATATGCTGGTATACTCATTAACGATTAAAAGTAAAGAAACAAAAACAAAAATGGTTCTAATTATTTCTTAAGAACTATTAAAGGTCGCACCGAGCCCGGATTTACGGTAATAGTGGGGCAAATTAATTTGAAAAAATTTAAAAGCACTTTTCATGCCCTCAAAATTACAAAAAGCATTTTTGTCAAGCTAAGTCTATTGTTTTATGTATCTCTTTGTTTAAATAAAACAGATTTTTCTACTTATTTATGTTTGTTTTTATCCAAACTTTAAGTGTCGTATAGGTAAAAATCTGGCCACACATAACGGCACCAATGTCCCACAAGACCCGCATCGTGGCACGACCGTGTCTCGTACGTACTCTCCATGAAGCAATAAGTCTAAAACCCGATGTTTAATTAATTTTCTGTTGGCTGCACGTTAATCAGCAGAAAAAATAATACAACCTTACTAGTTTAACTGACTTTAAGTTTGATCATCCTGTATATTCTAACAAATTAAAAATTAAGCTATTTTGATGAAGGTACAATGGTATCATTTAAAAACACTTTGCACAGTGATAAAAACCACTTTATATTCCAGAAACTTTATTAAAAACAACAAAAACTATAGGAAACGAAACTATGTATTTGGTATTATTAAATTCTCTGAAATAAAATTTATCTACCTTGAGTGTCAGTAGCACTATCCAATATTTTATAAAATTTGTTGGTCCAAGAAGTGCCCATGCTACCTTTCTCAATGTCTCTATTTTGTTTTGCAATTTCAGATCGACTTGGAATGCTTCGTCCTGTACCAAAAGACACTACACACTGAATGGGTGTATTGGGCCATAATAATTTGGCTTCATGAATTGCTATAGCTGTTGGGTTATTAACCAAAATTCCACCATCCTGAAAATGACATGACATAGTCCAAAGATGTTAAATTAAAAAGAAATAGATGTTTAGTAGGATTCAAATTTGCTAATGAGATTTTCCAGTAATTCTTTACTTATTGGACACCATCAGAGACAAGAATGAGACGACTTACTGGTCCTGGAAATTTGTCCATTACGTTTTATCCCTCTCTGGTTTAACGCAAGTTCCTATAACTATGTCTCTGTCATTTATGATGGGAGGTAATCGCAGAGGGTGCAATCATCGCCTTTTCATGGTTGCCAAGTTGTTTACAATTTCTGCATGTAAACTTTAATGTCTTTCTTTGGCTAAAACCTGATTATACTATATACCAAGAATCGAATATTTTTAACTTGACAACGCTGCCGCAGGCAGTCACGCCGAAATGTTATTCGATATTTGTGTTTGATATTTTTTAATGGCCGATTTGTTTGGACAGTTTGTTTACATTTTTTGTGATTTATTGTGTGTTTCTGTGGTTTTTTACCTTAAATTGGACTTTGAATATTGACTTTTATTAGTGATCACAGTGTATATATCAAATTTGTGCTTTTCAACAAATAATTTAAGGTAATATTGACATGGATATCTGTAAGAAAAAATCTTTATGAAAACCAAATAAATGACATTTTTAATTAGATGTATGTAATTATTGAACTAAACCCCAATTTTTTATATTAATAGGAAACAAAAACAAGTACCTAATTTTAAGGACAAATGGCACAGCTATATAATTTGAATTTGGCGGGCAAACGATAAAGTCGACTCACGCGCCATCTGCGTTTACCTTCCTTGAAGACAGACAAGGAAGGCCCAGCAGCTATCTCTCTCTCGGATAATTTATTTACATTTAGTTGCTCGTCTCATTCTTGTCTCTGACACCATTCCGATTTTGATGATTTTTTGCATATTTGAAAGAATTTTTAATCGGCAGCGTTTCGTTTTCAAGATCTTCATCATCAAACTTGAATTGAAAACTAACCTAAGTTCACCATATTCCCCTTCTATTTGTACACAATCTGGAGTTTTCCACTAATTTGCCAGTCAATATTTGATTTTTTAAACACTAAAAAAGTTAATCCAACAGCTAGATAACCCAAAGAGTGATTTTTCTCGAAAAATACTGAACGGATTTTAAAAACTAAAGACTGTTAAGAAATAATTTAAAACTCTTTAGGAAAAGGTTTCATTTGACCTCCTTTCTCATTTAAACTTTTGAAGTTTGTGCTGGTGAGTGGAGGGGATAACCCTAAACAAGTAGATTTTTATACCAAAAAGTGTCTTCCTGAAAATAAAAATTGACGTGTTTTAAGATTTACTTGTAAGTTTAGAATTAACGGAATTAAAGAGGGTGGTTTGTATTAATTGAAGTGCACTGTAAATAAAAATTTTAATATAATTCTATAAATTTAACAGATATTTATAAAATCCATAACAATTTAGTCCAGGAGGTAAAGTTCTCGCCAGTAGAGAAGATGCTACGGCGTCATCACTTCTGTCTTACTTTCAATTATTCTCCACACGATGTAAACGACGCGTTTAGACAGCGATAGTAACTGGTTTTTAGTCTAGCAACGTCGGGAAAACAAAAATTTTAGGTTGGCTAATTTTTTGATATGTTGTTATCCCTGCTTTTTCAGGTAGATCCTTGGCTGTCTGGCTGGTGGTAACGGTTGCGTTGGCGTCCAGCTGTGACCTTGGTATTTAGAACTGTCACCTTAACATTTAAAGATGTCACTGATATCTCAAAAAATGCTGACCTTGGTAGTAGGTGCCTAATATATTTCCAGGTTTCATGAAAATAGACCCAACGTTTCAGAAGTTAGAAGGGGGACACTGTATAATTAGCAATGATAAAAGTCTCTGGCAATAAAAAACATGTTTGGTAAACCAATCTCAAAACAACCTGTACAGGTAGGATGTGAACTAATAAACGCAACCACTATCGCCAGCCAGAGAGCCCAGGGTTTACTCAGAAGAGGAAGGAGAACAACATATCAAAAAATCTGCTGACCTAAAATTCTTTCTCTAAAACGGTGCTACCTCCTATACTAAATAAGTTTAATGGAAATTTTAATGGACACGCTACCTGATGTATTAAATGTTTTATTCTAAATTCTTCAAAATACGTCGGAGCGGCAGCTGATGCTCTGGCTGCTTGCCATACTTCAGTGTCATAGCTACCGTCATACTGCGACTGAAATCTCCATGGTAAGGCATAATTTCTGAAAACATGGGCTGATACCTGAGATTGATTGACTACAGCGGAAACAACGCATAACTACAAATAATCAAAACAATGTAAATGTAATGTAAGAGTCGTGCAGAAATGATACTTTAAAATATAACAGTGCATAAAAAGACTGTATAGGTCCAAAGGACCAAATTTGTGTTTTTAAATTAAATAATAAAAAAAATGCTTACAATACGAGGTGATTCAAAAATCGATCACGAAACTTAAGGGGGTGATTTTACTTGACAAAATAAGGGTAGAGCTTCATATAATTTTTTTCCAAATGTCATTCGTTTTCGAGTTAGAAGTCGTCAAAGTTCAATTTTTATTTTGGTTTTTTCGCCATATTGCATATATTTTTTAACCAATCCAGTTGATATTTGGCACACAAATCGTGCTTTGCAGATACTAAAATTTTAAGACAAAAGTACTTTTTTAAATACCGCCACTACCTAAAACTTAAAATTTATTTACATCATTTATTTTGACAGATATCGCAAAGCTGGGGGCGCCATTTTATAGACAATTAAAAACTGAAAAATAAGGTACTCTTTAAAGTCGATAAACTCACCGTTTAGGCACCAATAGACATCAAGTTTTCATCAATTTTAATCAAATTACCTACTACATACAGGGTGTCCAGTAACTCAACCGACAAACTTAACCAAACGATTCTACAACAAAAATAAGGAAAAAACTTCATATAAACATTTTTCCTAAACGTCTTAGTTTTTAAACTAAGGGGTGTTAAAAATTAAAAAAAAATTTACACACCGTAGTTCCAAAACTAAGACGTTTAGGACCTATGTTTAAATGAAGTTTTTTTCTTATTTTTTGTTGTAGAATCGCCCCGTAAAGTTTGTTGGTTGAGTTACTGGACACCCTGTATGTATGTAGGTTATTTGATTGAAATTGATGAAAACTTTGATGTCTATTGGTGCCTAAACGGTGAGGTTTATCGACTTTAATAAAGAGTACGAGTAAGCTCGATTTGTGTGCCAGATATCAACTGGATTGGTTAAAAAATAAATGCAATATGGCGAAAAAAGAAAATAAAAATTGAACTTTGACGGCTTGTAACTCGAAAACGAATCACATTTTGAAAAAAATTATATGAAGCTCTACCTTTATTTTGTAAATTAGAATCACCCCTTAAGTTTCGTGATCGATTTTTGAATCACCCTGTATATTAATGTTTATGATATTAAAAATATATGATAAATAATATACACGTCGTGCCAGCTCCATGCTTTCAATTAAGATTCAGTGTGTAGTTTACACTAGCAGGTAAAGATTAGACAAAGAACGCCTGTATGTAAAAATGTCCTTTGAAGTGCCACCACGTGTATACTACTTTACCGCCTATTTATTTGAATATACAATATAAAACATATTAAAATTACAAGTACCACTTTTTTTTATTTAGGCTGTTTATGAACAGAGACTACCAATGGTAAAATTTACAAAAAAACTGCATGGCATACCTTCGGACATTTTGGGTTCCTTGACGTAGATATAAGACTATCACTGCCCAAATAAGCTTTAAGTTTCTCTTCCCATAATGCAGTGTTATAGTATCCATGACTCCATACCAAATTTCCAGTACCCGCAAGGCGGACTGATTAAAAATTTCTTGGCTTAGTTCTTCGTACCTTTTCATAATATCATCTAATTTTCTAAAGTGAATGCCTAACAAAAAAATTACTTTACTACACAGGGTGTTACAGAATATTTGTTGTTAAAAAAATAAGGGCAGATTCTACATTAGAAAATATAAAGAAAAGTTCATATAAACATGGATCTGCAAACTTTTTATTCTTAAGATACAGGTTGTTAAACTTTTCAAACAACGAAAACATTCCGAAAACACTTTTTATAGTAAAATTGTTATTACATATGTGGTAAAAAAATTATAAATCCTATTTTTAAAATCAAAAGTCTCCTCTATGGTATTTTGTTCTAACAAATATGTAATTAAGGGATTTCTTTTCTCCTAAAGTAAACGGAATACAAAAAAATTAAGTGGCATAAAAGCTGTATTTTTCTTTGCTTAATCTAAAGAAAGAACAACAACACACATTTACACAGGCAGTCGCGTACCATTTTTTGTTAAAAATATTCCTTCAATCGCTGCTCGAGATGCCACTGGAATTATTAAATGTAATTAAGTTGGTAATAAATTACCCCCTTGATGCCAAAATAACATTGCCAAATAAAAACAAAATTGACCAAAGAATATTTAGAATATTTAAATTTAACACCCTGTATATTAAAAACGAGCAATTTGCGAACCCAAGTTTATACAGGGTGTTTCAAAAACATGGACCATCGCTCGTGGGGTAATTCTTCACTAAGGAATAATAAAAAAGTCCTATGCACATGGGTCCGGAAACGCATGGTTTCCGATATACAGGGAGTTAGTTTCATTTTTTTTTCAAATGACTTAAAAACCAGTGGTCACTTTTAACATTTTCTTTAGCTTTAAGTCAATTGTGAATTGTTGCTAAGGGAACCCTAAACGAAAAAATACCAAGAGGCAACTTTTGTGGCTTATGTGATAATAATTTTTCTCTAAATACATTTTTACAGTTACCCGTACGCACGCCACTGCCGCAGCTGTAAGCAGATTTTTACTTAAAACCATGCACTTTATTAATACACTTTAAAGTTCCAAGTGGTTTTTAAGTCATTTGAAAAAATTGAAAAAAAATTAAACTTTAAATCCCTGTATATCGGAAACCATGCGTTTCCGGACCCATGAGCATAGGACTTTTTTATTATTTTTTAGTAAAGAATTACCCCACGGTCCATGTTATTTGAAACTTTTTTTATATTTTTAATTGTAGAATCTGCCTTTAAATTTTTTTTACAACATTCTATAACACCCAGTATAAGGACAAAAATTTAAAGCTTTAACCATGAGACAATCAAGAGTTACAATTACTAAGTTTATACATATATTTCAAGTT
Source organism: Listronotus bonariensis (assembly GCA_014170235.1). Classification (NCBI taxonomy): domain Eukaryota; kingdom Metazoa; phylum Arthropoda; class Insecta; order Coleoptera; family Curculionidae; genus Listronotus; species Listronotus bonariensis. The sequence goes on from JACEGR010003447.1 coordinate 76,166, forward strand.
AAAAGTAAGTGGGGAACTTTATTTTTTGCTCTCTAAAATTTTTTTCCAAAAAAAATATTTATGGCACACCAACGACTTCACTTTACATTTTTGTACAAAAGTAGCACATTCATACAAAGGGTTCGCCAATCACTGAATATACAGAGTTATTTTTAAGTTGATATTCCTCTTAACGCAGTATAAAAAGCAAGAAAATAAGAACATTTTTCAAATAAAATGATTGTTCGAAAATGCTTTGTTTTCAAAATGTAGGGTGTTAAAAGTTTTAAGAATAAAAATCTTTTTTATCATAACTTTCCTACTACTCCAGTACTATATCGTTATAATAATGCGCCATTACACATTTTAAAGTGCTGGTGTAAACTAAGTAAATGTTATTGTTCAAATTTACGTTTTTCTTTATTATAAGTAGGTACATAAAATATTACAGACAGATACCTAACAAAATAAATTATTATTTTAATATTGTTGTTTAAATCTGTTAGTATATTCATTTTTTACCAGTAAATTAAACGAAAAAACTGCACATACAAACCTAATGAATACGTCAATACAGCTCCAGTGCTTACTCCACAAATAAGATCAAACAACTCATATGTTCTCTTTCCAGTAAGTTCTTCCAATTTCTTCAACATCTCCAAAACCAAAACTCCCCTAACTCCACCCCCGTCCATGGAGAGAATCCTTATTCCATTTCCAGGGACTGGATCAGCATAACCCAAGATAGTAAGGGCTTCTCTAAGAGCACCTCTTGCAGGCTCATTACTAACTGTTAATGCCTTATTTAGAAGAATACGAATTGCCCCATGCTAATATAAACGAATATATTAATAACCAATCTTCAAAACAATTTCTTTTACTTTTAATTTTATTTCTTGGTTTAACATATGTTTACTTTTTTTAAATCTTTAATGATTTTTAGCTATTAAATATTTTATGTATTTTTTATATACCTTTACTGCTTTATTTCTTAAGTCTGGATTTAGTTTTAAGTGAAAAATCAAAGATTCTACACCAGCTAATATAATTTCATCAGTTGAAGCTATATCCAGCCTATCCAGAATTTGTATTGTCTTGGATATGTTCTTTGACTGCTGCAAATAAATAAATAAATCAATACTTTTAAAGCAATAATTGTTTTAAACAAATTGCAAAAGCAAAAATTGTTTTAACACATTTTTTTATGTTTTTAATATTTTTTATATACTTTGGTAAATGATTAAATAGCTTTTTTGATTCATAAATTATAATTTTTTTAATCATATTTGAATGTGGTATACGGTAGATCAATGAAGGAGTTATCTCTAAAATAATATAAAGAGTTTTTATTATAATTACACCAATATTTCTTATATATTAAACTAACAGTTTCTAATATAAAAATAGATGTCAGTGTCAATATCTTATGTTTAATAAATAAATGTTTGCAAGATTTCCTAAATTTGATTTTGCAAATAGTTCTTATAGCTCCTTTTGCAAAATAAAAACTGAGCTTAACAAATTTTGACTAGGGTTTCCCAGAAACAAATACCATATTTTATTATTAATTCAATTAAAGTTAAATAACTAAAAACATAATTATTCTTGCTACAAAGACTACCATAACATTAGACACAAATTAATTTCTTCATTCAAAATATCTGCTCTGCAAAAAAATCACTATTTAATAGTAAGGGTTTTAACAGAAGTCGATAATATACTAAGTATAAAAAATGGATATCACCAAAAATCTGTTAATTTTCGTTTAAGAAAAATATCTAGTAAGTAACTATGGTTAGTTCTGGTTATAAAAATAATATATTTTAGTGTTTATATGATTTTCTTAAAAATATTCAGTTTTTAAGACTTTTTGGAATTACATGAAATTTTGTTCATATTCATGGTACAAAGGAAACAAAATCAGAGTAAGTTTTCTCCATTTCTACCATTACAATTTCATGTACTTTTTATTGTTTAATTCTTCAATTAAATCAAGTAATAGTAGGTACCTACATTACCTATTGAGGGGGAAAGTAGCCTCATGTGTAAATAGTTTGGTAACTTTAATTGTGGGCTTACTTGAGTCAGATGTGAGAAATACAGAAACTGGAGAGGAAAACCTACATTTACATACAATTATAAAATGTTACTAATATAATATAAATCAAGTACCTTATCTTACCTACCAAGCTCTGGGAATTGCGGTCCATACTCCTCCAACTCTTAGTATCTTTATCATGTTTTTTAGAATCTCCAATTTTTTTTGCTGTTTCCACAGATAAACTATATAGGTGCTGTACTGATTGTTGGGCAGCCATAATTTTTTTCTCTCCCATCTTTACATATTCCTGTATATGTGTGTGTGGAAGCCTATTTAATATTCGAAGAATGTCAGACTGCAATGTCTTGTCAGTGGAAATTTTTGATAATGTGTCTTTAATGTGATTTAAAAATTTCCACGTTTTTAAAGGCATTTTTGTTGTAATAATACTTTGTAAATCAGTTCACACTATCTTCACCTAAAAATTATGTTTTTATAAAGGATAAAATGCCTACAAGGTATATTTTACTAAATAATGCATAGTGCTAAAACAGAAGATGCTAAAAATAGGCTGAATTGACAGAAACAAATAATATAAAGAGGAAAAGGGAAGAAAAAATACTTTTGGTCCACTAAAAATAGTTTTTTTAATTTTAGGAGAAATATCAAAAATCACTTTTTAACAAATCACTATACAACCACCTGCTTAATCATTTATTGCATTCTGAAAGCCTGTGTCTTTAAGGTCATAATAAAACCTAAATTACTTAATCTTACCATTAGTTCTTCATATATTTATAGCCTATAAAATTTATGGTGTGTACATTTATTTTCTCTCCTGAGTTTGAATAAAATATTTTATATTTTTTATATTACTTTTGCACTCTATTCATGTTGTTTTATTCTTCTTTCATTTCAAAGTATGAACTACATAATTATAATCTCCATAAAACATTTATTTAATTGTTATACCTATTTATAATAATTATCAACGAATTCAGTAATTAATGGTAAACAATGAAACGTCACTATCAGCTGTGAATCGGTCTACCAGAAAAAGTTAGGGTACGTTCTCATGTATTAAGGGTGCTGGCCCATAATTCCGGCATTATGGGGTCTGTGATCGCTGTTTCCACGTACTAAATTACAAACCATTTGTATCGATTGCGAACAGAATAATTTCATTAATTAGCACAATCAAATGTAAACATTTTGAAAAATATTAATGACATCATAAGATATTTTTAGGAAATCTTAATAAACTAAGCAAAAGTTAGGATTAACATTAACAGATCAATTTCATCGAGATTCCGATAAAGTCCTGAAATTGTTTATAAATATTACAGCTCCGTATAAATTCCAGGTTGATACAACCTAATTTTAACCAGATCACTGTTATAAACCCGATAATTTAGAATAAATCTGGGTTACTTTGGGTAGATCAGAATAAAACCTGGATAAACCTAACATAACATAAAAAAAACTAGACAAAAAAAAATCAAGAAAGAGTGGTAAAACACTGGTTGTTAATCTTTGGTTAAGTACAAGCCAAGTAAGAGCCACACTTATAACACCAGTGATCGGCAGTATCAATTTTTGTCGTTAACGATTTTAATATTATTACAAATTTTTCGCAAAACTAGTAATTAGCGAAAAAATATTGATATTTTTTGAAATATAGGTAATTAGCGAAAACAAGTTAATAATTTTAAAAAATGTTGGTTACTTATTTTTAAAAAACAGTAGTTTTTACGCTAATTGCTAATTTTCAAAAAAAATTGCTACTTAATTACAATATTTAAATTTTTTTAAGGTATTTATGCTGTACTATACTGTACCGCAGTGATCGGCAGTACCTATTTTTTTCGTTAAAGATTTATTAGTACCTATTAGCGGAAAAGTGTTATTAATTTTTGTGAAAATATATTACTTACTATTTTTTGGAAAATTTAGTAATATTTTTAGCCAATTACTAATTGTTTTGAAAATTACTCCAATTTTCAAAAAACAAAAAAAATATATATCAAAAGTGATCGCTAATTACTAATTTTTTCAAAAAATTAGGTAATATTTTATAGTTAAAAACTAATTAAAATAAAATTAGCATTTTTTAGCTAATTATTAATTAAGAAAAAATAAATTTTTTTGCTAAATAATAAGTTTTCAAATAATTTAGATATTTTAAATAGATATTTTTGTTGCCGATCAGTGTCTAAACTGCCCTTTACCTTAGAAAAATGTCTTAGAATTTTTTTATTAAAATCCTTTTATAAATTTGTATACTAAATTAATAAAGAGCACCAAAATTTTTAAAAATCATATTGCTTGTTGCATTAACTTAAAATAAACGGGTTTTCGAGAAAACGACTTTAAATATTTACGTACGTTTAACTAGAAATTCTGATTTTCAAAATTAACAAAGTGAACCTTGAAAACAATGGGTATTTTGTAATTGATATCTATGCAAAATTTGGCAAAAATCAGTACACTAGAAAAAAGTTATTAGAAAAAATAATCAACATCCTGCATCTCCGTAAATTTTATGTTTTCGAAAAAATTATATAAAAGATTGCTACATTAATTTTTTGTCTTGAATCAACAACAGAAATTTTGAAGCGTAAGTTTTCGGACACCCTTTTCTACGCACTTAAGACTTAAGTATACATATCTCTTAATGATTAAATAAAAAAAAGATATGTATACCCGTTACTAATGTTGATATTTAGATATTAATTTAAATATATACACCTATTAATTTTTAATCGCTTTCCTGTTTTCACTTATGTCTTAATTAGCAGGATGAAATATAACAAAATTATTCTGAGTATGATATTAATTATTTTTAACTTTATAATATCTTGCTTAAGTATGGCCTATACATATGATTATTAATAATAATTAAAATTTGACCGCAAGTAATCAGCATACTTCTTTAAATATGAAAGCGAATGGAAATTAATTAACCTAAAAAGTGAAAAAATGGTATCCACACCAAATATAAACTTCTCTGCCACTTTAAAGAATTCATATACAAAAATCAAACCGACTTAAAAAAAAAGAATAAAACTCATTAAAGAGTAAAAATAATAAAAAAAGGAGTCGTGTTATAATATATGGTATCAAAGTATAAAAACTTTTGTTTATTTAGTTATTAGTTGCTTAACACATGTGATATTACCCCACTTTTTTTTTATTTATGTTTATAATTTTTTACTTTTTAGTGAGATTTATTTATTATTTTTTAAAATTGATTTTATTTTTGTTTTAAACTGTTTATATTAGCTTTTTAGTTTATTATTATTACTATTTAATCGGTAAATATACACTAAAAACACCACTAGTACACCATTTTCAGTTTAGTGAAAAGGATAAATTTTACTCCAAGGTTATCGATTCTGAATGCACCCCTGATCTTATTTATCTGAGCATATACCCAAAGTCGGTCTATATAAGGTCACGACATTCGGCCATATTGCTTTGACGTGTTATGAAGTCTCATCTCCCATTTTTCGGCCATGTTGTTCAGTGCCGGAGATATACAGTTTATTGTATTAGTAGAACAACCGTTTATACAACAGTTTTTAATTATTATTAAGTTGTAAATTCTTTTACTTTAAATAAAAAACATTTGGAATTACATCTTTCAACAAATATCACTACCAAAACAATGCAAAATGAAATGCGCAAATTCTGAACGCCACTGTATTGAACATCAGCTTTGATTTTACCCAGTCTTGCCAACTTTTCTCCGTGGAGTGCCCTTCCTTGCGTACCCGACCTCGATTCGCCTAAAAGTTGAGGATGTGTCGCAACCTTATAAATATAAACTAACCTTGGCACATACCAACTGAAGGCAGGTTTGTCGCACGAACAACGTACGGCAGAGAGAAAAAATAGGTTTAGAACAGTACCTTTCTCTCTCTCGCGATCAAGACTTGTTTTTTATAAGGCCACCGCGAAAGTGCACTCATTCAAATAAAAAAGAATTTACACACACAAAAAAAAACATACAGGCGAGTTGAGAACCTTCTCATTTTTGAACGCAACAACCATAGGCGCAATTTGGGGGGAGCTAGGGGGCTTAGCCCCTCCAAAAACGAAATTAGACAAAATTAGCCCCCCAAAATTCCCAGTATCCAAGCCGAAACTAATGTGACTAAAACCTAAAAGCGATAAGAGAAAGCGATTTTTATGTCAATAGTGCCACTTTTACCTAACTGTAGGTCATTTTTGGGGCAGTAATGACAAATAAATCCCTTTATTTTTCCCAAATTTTTTGCAAAGTCTCGAAGCTTGCCTCATACTTTTCGGGACTACCAAGACTCCAGCCCCCTAAAAACCGAAGCAAATTGCGCCTATGGCAACAACAAAGTGGGACCGATGAGTCACCATGTTTATGGAGGATAGGGAAGAAGTACCATCTTTTATGGCGGACAACTTAAAAAGTGTTCATCGGAAGGAAGCAAATTGGGTTGGCGCCACAGTAGCAAGTGGAAAGATTTTTAGTATTTCTTTTCTTTTTCATTTTGTATTTATCTTTCCTTTTTCCTTTTTTTTATCTTACTCTAATAATTCATGACGATATTGTTAAAATATTTTTTATGTCCGATAGACACTTTTTAATACACTTAGATGGTACTCTTTCCCTCTACCCTCCATAACCATTATCATTCCAGCATTCTCTTCACCGTTTTCCTTCCACGCATTGCTTATAAACCTTTTGAATTGGCTTAACGTGTATACTTGATGCTATATGGGTTGACAAAAACCCTAATTTTGCAAAATTATTAACATTTGCCAAAAACTATCAGTTAAGACGATAAATTTTGATCAAATTCACTATTGCTAACTTTCTTCTTTTGGAGATACGAAGTCGTTTAAATTAGTACAGTTGTAGTACTTATTCTGCTGATTAACGTGCTGCCAAACGAAAAACAATTGAAGATCGGGTTTTCGATCTCATTACAAAAAATGTACCTTTTTATGTATATTATATTACCATTTAAAAGATCTCATTAGAAAGCTTTAAAAAAGTCCTGATATATCCAATTTTTAATAGTTTTGGAAATATGGCCATCCTTAAATATTTAATAGTAAACTAACATTTTTAAAATAAAACACTCTGTATATTCCATCACTAATAAATATATATTTTAAAAGAGCTTTAAGAAAATCCCACATTTGATATTCACCCGAATCTAAAAAATAGTAAATATAGTGTTTATTTTATCTTCACTAAACTTCATGCTTATAGCTGTAGATATAGTGGAAATTTAACATACTTTTAGATTTGGACGGCCATATATTTTTAAACTATGAGAGAAAGACATATCAAATACTGCTATACATGCTATACTGTACCATGATCGGCAGTATCCATTTTTCGTTCACGGTTTTGAAAATATTAGTTAAGTGTTTTTAAAAAAGCAGTAATTAGTGAAAATATATTACTAATTAAAAAAATGTAATTTTTCAGCTAATTATTAATTTTAAAAAAATTAGGTATTTAAAGAAGATAGTTTTTGCCGATCACTGCTGTACTGTACTGTATTGCAGTGATCGGCAACAAAAATATTTATTTAAAATATTAAATTTTTTGAAAATGATTAATTAGTAGAAAATTTTTATTATTTTTCTAAATTAATAATTAACTAAAATTAATACTTAGCGAAAATATATTACTACTTTTTTTAATTAGTAATATTTTCAGCTAATTACTAATTTTCCAAAAAAATTAGGTTAAATATAGATAGCTTTTGCCCATCACTGCGCTGCGCTGTACTGTACTGCAGTGATCGGCAGTATCGATTTTTTGCGATTTTGATAATATTTCTAGTGTTTCTAAAAGTAGTAATTAGCGAAAAATATATTACTACTTTTTTTTAATTAGTAATTAGTAATAAAATATTAATAACTTTTGTGAAAAATTAGTAATAAGTGAGAAAATATTATTAATTTGTGTGAAAAATTAGTAATTAGCAAAAATTAGGTACTAATTTTTGTAAATAAAATATATTTTTACGCTAATTACAACTTTTTCAAAAAAAATAGTAATATATTTTTGCTAATTAAAATTTTTCTTAAAAAATAGTAATATATTTTAACTAATTACTAATTATAAAAACAATACTTTTTCGCTAATTACAAATTTTCTAAAAATAATTAATAAAAATAGATTTTTTTTTTGCCCATTACTGTATTTACTTATTGAAAACAAATCGTTTGGTTCCTTTTTCATACGGTGGAAACGTGTTTGACGAAGCAGCTGCATGCGATGCCGCGGGTTATAGTTTAGTGATTTTGCATAGATGGCGCCTCGGGTAAAGTTTTACCGGATGAAAGGTAAAAAGTTACTTAAATTTTTATAATTTTCAAATGTAAAGTATCGCTTCTCGGCCTTTGGCTAAGATCAAAGTGTAGTATCTGTTCTTATCAGCTTAATATCTGATACGCTCCGCATGCGGAGCCAGTATATTAAACTGATTTTTGGAAACTGATGGAGGTTAGGGCTTGCTCCACCTCTATCGCGGGTTGGCCCGGTATTGCAGTACCGCCGGGATCGGCCCATTTTAAAGAATTAAATATAGCAACATTATCAACAACTCCCTATGAAATACCCATTTGTTCTGTCCATAAGAAGCACCCAATCACATAAATGTAAAATGGTAATATAAATACGAGTTAGACAGGGTTTTCATGTTTTGAACAGTGTTAACACAAAAACACCTTAAAAGAACCTTTTAAAACTCCTAAGAAAAACGCGAAGTAAAAATTGTGTAGTGTTTTAAAATGCAATGATTTGAGCTCCTCATCTCTGAATGTATCATTTAAATTGTACGGGGTCACAGCATTTAAAATTTATTTTTTTTTAATTGACTGGAAAATTGAATTTTCCACTCAATTTTTAAGCGGAAAATGCTATTTTACAGGACTAATTTACTTTCCGGTCCCTAGTTTACTTTCCGGTCTCTCATTTACTTTCCGGTCCCTGATATCAAAAAATCCTGTTAGCCATGACAAAAATTGTCAGAGAATTGTTACTATTTGACAGTTCAAGATATTGTAAAGTAAAGAAAGCATCATTTTGCCAAAATGGAGTCAGACATGGAAAATCCAGATGAAATAATTGAAGCAATTGTCGTTTAAATATAACACTAAAAATTTACACAGTTTTTTTTTCCGGTCAATTAAAAAAAATATGTACGATACTCGACCAAAAATAATTTTTACGGGTCTCCTCAAAACTACAGGACTCGCCTACGGCTCGCCCTGTAAATGTTTTTCGTCGACCCGTAAAATACCATTTTCCGGTCTAGTAACGTAAATAGCTATTTCCTACGACCACTTGTGAAAATAGCTAATAGCACACTGGTTTCATGCATAGAAAATGCGTTATATCACACTAGTGTTGCAAAGTACTTTACAGCACTAGTGTTGCAATAGTATATTACATTACAAGGGTGGAAACTGACTTATTTCACACGAGTGGCAACAAACCCACGAGTGTAAGAAAGTGATTTTCACACAAGTAATGTACAGTATTTTTCCTACGACCACAAGCTGTTCACCAAAAAAAGTTGTTTGTCTTCACAGAAAAAATAAGGAAACATTTGAAAACTTTGCATCACTAGGGTGATATATACTTTTCCTTACTGCGATATATTATACTGTTTAACAATATTTTTATATCAAAAATCACCTACCTATATAGTAGCTTTTCATCATTTTAGAATTAAGAAAGGTCCTGATTTAAAAGATATTTCATGGCTTTTTCATTGTAAATCCCATTAACAGCCTGATAACTCCAAATTTATTTTAAATAACAATGACAGCTTTATATTATACTTTGCAACACTAGTGTGATATAAGGCATTTTCTATGCACGAAAACAGTGTGCTATTTGCTATTTTCACATGTGGTCGTAGGAAAAGTACTTTACAACACTCTTGTGATATATATTATATAAAGTCATTCTAAAAACTGCTATTGGTTTTGCAAGTGACATATTTATTGTAGTGACAGTAAAAAAACTTTTACTTACTTTAAACAGTAGAACCCAAATTAGAGAAAATCATCTTATTAATGTTGAGTTACTACACACAGTATAAGCTTTCTTCTAATATTAAAAAGAGTAATAATAAAATTTCTGAAAAATAAAAACATAAACAAAAATAGACATAACCACAAAAAAATATTGTTAAAACAGTATAATATAGTAGTGAAGAAAAGTACATATCACACTAGTGTTACAAAGTAAAAATCACCCTAGTGTTGCAAAAGTTCTCAATTGTTTGTTATTTTTTCTGTAAAGACAAACTTTAATTTTTTTTTGGTGTACAGTACTCGTGTGAAAATGACTTTCTTCCACTCGTGGGTTTGTCACACTCGGTTAACGCCTCGTGCTACAATATTCCCACTCGTGTGAAATTAGTCATTTTCCACACTTGTAATGTAATATACTATTTTGGACTCAAATTTAATTAAACCAGGGTAACCCTGACAACATAAATTTTGGTTGAATACGAATAAACATTTTATAACATTTTTTTTAATTAAAAACCAGAGCCATAGAAATTGATTGTCTTTTTTTCATGATGTTGGCTATTTTTAATTTTTGAAGCATTCTGTTATCTGGGTTTGTTAAATGTGAGGGTCTAGTAATAATAATAATAATAAGCTTTATAATGTCATGAAAAATATTTAGATATCTTTGTAGACAAAGCAAAACAATAAATTATATATACATATACAACATAGACAGATACACACACAAATATATAATAGTAATAAAGAATTTATTATTATGGCCATAAATATATCTTCGAAAAATTCATTTAAATTGTAATACGCTCTTTTAAGTAAAATTGTTTTGACATGTTTTTATTTTTAAATATTTTTTTTTAAAAGAATTTGGTAAATGATTAAATATCTTTTTTGATTCATAAATTATAGATTTTTTAATTATATTTGAATGTGGTAATTACACCAATATTTTTCAGTGTCAATATCTTATGTTTAATAAATAGTTTTGCAAGATTCCCTAGATTTGACTTTTCAAATAGTTCTTATAGCTCTTTTTGCAACATAAAAACTGAGCTTAACAGTTTTTAACTCGAGTTTCCCCAGAAACAAATACCATATCTTATTATTGATTCAATTAATGTTAAATAACTAGTTTTCAGTAATGAAAATCAAGTTCAGTAGAAAGAATTCTAAGAGCATAACAACCTGTGCTAATTTTTTTACATACATTTTTAACATGTTCGGTATTTTTGCAAATATTAATATGTGGAAATATAAATAAAACACATACCTTTAAAAAAACATTGTAAAATGTATTTTATTTACAAATATATCAACATCTTCAAAAAGTCAAAATATAAATTTTTTATGCCTATTTGGTATAATATTAATGTAGACAGCTATAACCTAATCACAGTAATTTTTTAGTGTATGTAGTCACTTAGTACCTTATTAGCTATTCTCAATAAAACCATTTTCGTTCTGGTATGTAAAAAGCAGTGGCGTAGGGTAGGCAAAAACAGGCGTAGGCGAAGTCATATCCGCGGGCCCCTTTTGTCGATAAATACACCAAAAAAGTTGAGGACAAAAAAAGGTCCACCTTTAAGAACAGACTGTTTTAAATTTGTTTTTTGTACGATAAGGCGTAAAATACAATTTTACGCCCTAGGGCAAAAAAGTATCAAAAAGTTTCCCTCATTTGTAAATGAGGGCGTAAAAATAGCACTTTTACGCCCTAAGGCAAAAAAGTATTAAAAACGCCCGCATTGGTAGAACAACAATTTAATTGATTAAACATGTGTTAATAGCATGCTGATTACAGTTTAAATCATTAAACGCTGAGAAATTTTTTTCTTACTACAGACAATGCTTGTTTATTAATTTCAGTCGTACAAAAATATTGTTTGCACCTCTGGCGTTAAGCAGTCAAGCTCGAGCAACAACTTTCAGCCGCGGGCGTTAAAGTGCTATTTTACGCCCTTGGTACAAAAATAACTATTATACACATAAAATACTGGCCAACATGTACATGCGAGGCCCCTTTAATGAAAAATTTAAGTTGCCTCACCTAAGTATTGCGCATGTCTTTTTTTTTATCTTTGGACCAACCACGAAGACTACAAGCCCAAATACTAACATACCGTGGGTGTCTTAAGCGAGGAAAAGGGAGTTTGTTGACACGGGACCGGGCGTCGGATTCTGAATGCGCCCGTGCAAAAAATTATAACATAACTGTGACTATTTTTCATATTTCATACCCCCTAGGCGACCGCCTACGCCTATCTACGCTACTGGTAAAAAGACGTATAGATTTTAATAATAAAAAAACACTGATTATGTATAAATTTGCCTTTGTACATTAATCCAGTCTAAACATCTATTAACTATTTTTTTCTTTTCGCTTAACTTTTTAGCAGCACACGCAAACTTATCTTCGTTTCTTCGTAAATACATAATGGCATCTCGTTTTAACTGGTCAAGCTTCCCAGGGTCAATTTCAGTCATATCTAGCATTTCGGTGAGATATGGATTAAATCTGTAGTATACACCTTCGGGCATCAAATCTGAAAGCATTGTATGGACTCCTGCAAAAAAAAACCGCTTATTACAAATCTTCCGTTTATAGCGAACCAATCTATAGCATAAGAACTAACATAATAATAAACATAATATGTAAAATATTTCGCAAATAACGAACTTTTTGTCGGTGCCTTGCATAGCTAACCTACATTTAGATCCGTAGTGGCAAGAAGCATTTTCCGGATTTTTACGACCTCGCGCAGTAAACAAATGGACGGGTGGACGAACATGCGCACTTAAAAGCCGTGGCAAAATACAAACACCGGCACACCGTACCCTTCGTCCGCGGTCTGACCGTGACGCTCATTAGCTAGCTGCTACTACTGGAACAGAAAACCAGGACGTCGTCGACAAATTCTTTCCGATAATGCGGATAGTTTGTTTGGCGCCAGGTGCGTTTACCCTCGAACTTGCTTGCGCACAAACCGGTTTTTTTCGCTCATTAAATGTAACTTTTGTTTCGTGCATGTTATAACATTGGCAATCCATCGAGATTAGTGGTCCCTTGAGGTTCGTTATAAGCGGACATTACTGTAGTTGTTCCTGTAACAAGTGCATAAAGTGGTACATTTTCTTACAAATGGAAAGTTTGACAGCACGAGCGGTCAGGCAAGTACGGCAATCTCATTTAGTAATAACAAAATAAACACATATGCATGTTTTGCATACTATATTTTTCTATGACCGCATACATTTTTTTATTTTTAATTTCTGAATCATCTAAATTCATTATTATTAATACATACATAACAGTACAAACGGCTATCGTCCTAGGTCCTTCAGCCTAACTTTTTATTTATTATAAATTATTAATAATTTTTAATAATTTCTGTAAAATTAAGTAATGGTAAAATTTATGATAATCTATGATAGTTTTGGTTTAGTTGATGTGTAATTTTTCTACGACTGTTTAAAAAGTAAACATTACTAATGTGATTTTAAACAAGCAATATCGCTCATTATCCACCCTCATTACCCACATCCATCATCCACGACCATCATAAGGTTCTTGAAATGTGGATAAATATGATAATTTGTACAGGGTTCCCCATAATAGGCTACCCATTTTAAAATTTAAATTAATTTATTTTTAGTTTACCAAAGAACTCTTTACTATACTAAATTACAGCTAACTCTTTGGGATTCATGATAACGTATAAATATTTGGCTTATTTAATTCTAACTTTAAAAATGACGTCTCCTAAATGACCTCCAATAATGTCTCAAACAAAAAAAATAGTTTAAATAATTATTGATGAAAACCTTATTTGTGATATGCGCCTACTTGATTGAGGGAAGGAATAGACAAAAGTTTGCTACTTAATGTTTGAACTACTTTTTATCTAATATTGAAAAATGTTTTGAAGTTGGTTGATATGTTTTTGACAACCTCCTTTTCCAAATATAACTCTTCAGCCAAAGTCACTATTTTTAGTCACATATTATGAGTATAAAAATATCATAATATGTAGGTACATAAAATCAACTTATATTAAAATCAATCAGATTCTAATACAAAAGTTTGCAGTAGGCTATAATATCGTATATGTCATGGCCCATAGTCATGACTTATAGAAATTCACACAAATTGAGAACATTAAATGTTATTGTTTGTATTGAAATAAATCCACAAGAAAGTTGTGCTCGTATGACCTACTAACCAAAACTACCCTCCTAATTAAAAGTGACGTTCATTCTTCTGCATTTCTTTATACATAAATGGGTAACATGTCTAAGAAGCAGGGGTCAGTATATAGGGGGCAACGTGGAGCAACTTGCTCCCCCAGAAGGGCTGTAAAGTGGTTGTTTGTCGGAAATTGGGACGCAAATAGGGTACTTATGGGTCTTTTGTTGGCATCCCCCCTCAGGACAGTATTTCTGCCTCCTTTAAACATTACACAGATTATATGTTTCGAAAGGTGAGGACCTTTTTTTTGCTCTTTAATTATTTTTGGGTAGACTTTTTTTTACTTTTTTATGCCCTTCTCCCCCACCCAAAAAAAAAAAGCCATTTCTCCGTACGGGCCTGCTAGTGTGCTAGTGCTAGAAAAGTTTCTATAAGTTTTTTTTCAAAAATACAGCATTTTTCTGTTATTTGACTTTAATTATATCAAATTTTGCATTTGACAAAAAACGCTAACCATTAACACGCCATATCTCCGTTTGTATTGGTCGTAGAAAAATTATAACAACAAAATGTTATGTATTTGTCTTTTAAAGGCTGACAATTTTGCTCTCTATACTTTTTTTTCATAAAATGCATAATTTTTCGAGTTATTCGCGAAAATCCCATTAAAAACTTTCATCGAAAATTTGTTCACTGTTTATCGCGAAACTTGATGATATTATAAAATATTAGTTTTTAGGAAAAAAATGTATAAAAATATTTGTTGCTGAGAATCACTTTTTGATCCATTCTTGTGGGTAAAATGTAATCAAAAAATTCTACCCTCAAGATTGATGGCAACCACCCTAGAGTTTAGCGCCTTCGATAAGATATAGATTTTGATCTGAGGGCAATTCCCTACCTTCGTGTTAAAATATTATTTATATTTATTATATTATGCAGGGCAAAAAAATTGCGTAGTTTTTACCTTTTTTTAACTTTATTTCCTGTACTATTATTTATGAGAATTACCAGTAAGAAATATGAACAGGCAATGCCTGAAAAGGAGACGCTTTAACGCGAATGCCGGCATGTAAACATTTCGGATTGGATGACTAATAGTGCTCGCTTTGTTACTGCATTACTGGCCGATATACCTTTAAAAATAGCTGATACAGTATATGAGTATTACCTTCAGTATCTGTTGCACTATCCAAAATGGCAAAGAATTTGTGTTTCCAGGAAGTGTTGCTATTTGAGATAGCTGTTGTTTCAATGGGATTAGGTACAGTTCTTCCAGTTCCAAAAGAAACTACACATTCAATAGGGGTCGTAGGCCATAATAATTTAGCTTCGTGAATAGCTACAGCGGTTGGATTGTTTACCAGAATACCACCATCCTAAAAATAATCCCACATTATGTTACAGAACTTAAGAAATAAATAATTTAAAAAATTTCCGTAAACAGGGTGTCCGCTAATTAATGGTACACATAGAAACTACAGATTCCTTATGTCAAAATATTAAGATTTAACCAAACATACCTATATCCAAAAGTTGATAATAAGGAATATACAGGATGTCAAAGTAAAAATATGTATTTTTAATTTTTTGAAAAAGAGTAATTCTTTTTAAAAGTTTTAGCTTTGTGTAAAATGCTAAAAGCTACTGAGAAAATTTACCTTGGTAATGTATATTTTTCACACCATCAGAAAGTAGAGATTTCAACGAAGAGAAAGCTCACCGACTTTTTGAAAATGCCGATATTTTTACACGTGAATTTTCTATTGAAAATAAGGATACTTTCTCAATATTAAGTCAAAATAATGCGTAAAAATAAATATTTTAAATACAAGAAATTTCAATAGACTGGGGACAAATAAAGGTAAGTTTTTACCAAAATTTGGTGTTTATTTTTGATATAACCAAAAACTTAGTTAATTGAATATTTCACATAAATTTTGAGGTTATGTAAAGGAAGTGTAAATACGAAAGTTGTAGACCTTTTTATTACCACTTAACTTTTTTCTATAAGATTTTTAGTTTGGCCGAAAATCAAGAAAAACCGTTTATTACATTTTAATCCCCGCTTTCCCTACCTTTGATCGGGCGTAATTTATTCTTTACTTTTACTCCTAAGTACCGAAATTTTTAAAATATTTAAAATATATCAAAATAAATCAAAATTATTTGTTTCACTTCGACACCCCGAATCTTCCTTTTAGATATAGGTATGTTCAGTAAAATCTTAATATTTTGGCATAACGAATCTGAGGTTTTCTACGCACCAATACTTAGCAGACACCCTGTAGATTTTATTTTCTACATTAATATGCTAACCTGGTGAATCATGTTATCAATTTTAAACTCCTCAAAATAAGTAGGCGCAGCTGCTGAAGCCCTTACAGCCTCCCAAACTTGATGATTGTGTCCACCTAAATATTGCGATTGCACAGCACATGGTAATGAATAGTTTCTAAATACATATGCAGCTAGTCTGGAGTGATTTACTACAGCAGAAACAGCACAATACTAAAAAGAATAATGATTTGAATAACCCTTATTTGTAAATTTAAAGGGTTAACATCTGAAGAGTCAGGGATAAGAAAGATATGTCCTTTTTGCTACAAAATGAAAAATATGGCTTTAAACCTATATCAGAGGTCACCAACCACTTTCATTGCGGGGTCCTTTTTAAAATTAACATGACCGTCGCGATCTTGAAATAAAATAGAACACCTGGACCGGAAGCGATGACGCTTACTTTCCTCCCCACCTCGCACTCGCGGCCGATCGCATTTAACTCGCCTCACTCCGCGATGAGTGACGATCTTGCACTTAAGACTACACTAAAAAGCTCAGGGACGTGTAATTTGATTGGTTTGAAGCGCTTCAGAAGGTCATGCAAAACTGTCACAAGGGGTCATAGTGAGCTCTGGTTAGTTTAGTATTTTATTTTTAATTCGCTTTATTAAAGAATTAAAAAGATTTAAACTAACCAGAATTAACCATGACCCCCAATGTGACAGTTTTGCATGATTGTTCAAACCAATCAAAATACACATCCTTTATTTTGATTGGTTTTGCTTTTTAATGGAGTCTCTTGCGCTTTGCGCCAAATCGTTGGCAAGTTAAATATTGCAAATTTTTACTTTTAATATCCCATAACTTTAAGCAAAACTCCCATTTTTGTAATTTTTAAAAAATGTCCCGTCCTTTAATTAGGTCTCTTTTTTTAGCCATTTTTAAACTGTAACATCTCAGCTTTTGCCGATGGGCTTTTCACTGACCCAAATTTGTACAGGTATTCCCCTTCTGACCTGGTATTCTAACCAAGTATTTCCTACATATTCTACGTGATTCCCCATGTATTCCTGAATTTCCCATGTATTCCCCATACATTCATACAGATTCCCCCCAAGTGTACAGGTATTCCCCTCAGTGAAGAGCCCCTCGGCTTTTGCCTAAACTTTCCAACACGTCTGACATAAAAACACACTAGCAAGATGTTTACATTAATTATGTTTTTTATATGGTATGATTACCAGTAAAAAAAAAGCAAAATGGTTTGGCAAATTTGTTCTTAGTCATGTTTAAACTAGGGGCTGACATGCACTTTCACAATAAATGTTATAATAATATTGCTAACCTTAAGTAAAAATAATTTTAAAAATACTTAAAAATAGTTCTTACCTTTGGACATTTTATATTTCTGGTAGACTCTATAAGTGTTTTATCCCATTGTTCCCGAAGTAACTTCTCCCACAATTCTGTATCATAGTAAGAATGGGACCATACAAGATTACTTGTTCCTTTAATTGTAGACTGTGTAAAGATTTGCGAGCTAATTCTCTTATACACTTCAGATGCTTCATCTAAAGTATGTTGTTTTAAACCTAAAATATAAAAATATCATTTTAACTAAGTAAATTATTTTAAAATATATCTTTAAAGTACCAAACAAATTTTACTATTTTGAAAGTTTAAGCTTAATTATCACACAGATTTATAGACATTTGTTGTTTCTTACCTATTAAAGATCCAATAATAGCACCAGTACTAACACCACAAATTAAATCAAACATTTCATAAACAGGTTTACCACAAAGCTCCTCAAGCTTTCTTAACATTTCAATAACAAGAACACCCCTTGTTCCACCTCCATCAATAGACAAAATTCTAATACCATTTCCATGAACAGGAGAAGCATGTCCAAGAAGCGAAAATGCTTCATTTAAGACACACTGAGTATTTACGGATGTATCTTTTGTTTTATTCGTAGTAGTAGTCTAATAGCACCTTCCTAAAGATAAATTATCATTAGGTATAAACTTTATTATTTTTTAAAGTACAATGATACATTTACAATGGAGTATTTAAAATAAAATTTAAAATCTAGACAACCACCTTATAAATAAGTCTGACCTTTTATGCCATTGAGCAGAAATTAGTTATTTATAAATACCTAATAAACTAATAACACCTATATTTACCTTTACGGCGCCATGTTTTGCTTCAGGATACTGTTTTAAATGACTTATTAAATCTTCAACTCTTGCTAATTTGGCTTTTTGTGTCTCGGCTAATGCAAGAGATGATAAAACTTGACTAGTTCTTGACATCACAGATTCCTGTAAGCAATTAAATTAAAACCATTAAGTTTCATTACAATTAACATGGCTTAACATTACTTTTATTTATTAAATCTATAGTTTACCTTTGTAACAATTGGTTTGGCTGTCTTCCATTTCGGAACAGGCACTGGCTTAATTTCTTCCTTAAACATGTTTCCAAACACATTTGGAAAATAATTTGAGCTTTTTTCTTCTGGTTTGTTTTGTACTTCTTTAGTTGTTGGAGCTACAGATGAGATCGTTGAAGTAAAATACCTAATAACTTCATTTCTGTAAGTTTTCGGGTCGACTTTTTGTAGAAACTGAGCAAATTCTTTGTTCAGTGCATTTTCGAAAGGTCTTATCAGTTGTGTACTTCGAAAAAAGGTTTTTAGTTGGTTAATAAGCTTCCACTGGTTTAAAATCACAGTTTTCACGTTCATTTTCAAATTTTCAGTGCCTGAGGAATCTGCTAGATACCTTAAAATAAAATTCGAGATTACTATCGCTATCGCATATTTTCTGGAATAGTTAGTCGGAAATAATCATCGCCAAACACGAAACAGTGAGAGTGTCATACACTGACGTCAAGGTTAATTATATTTTTAATTTACACAAGATAAAAATAAAATATACATGAAATTTTGAACTGCTGATTTCTGGGGTATGGAATAAATCAAAACAAAAATCAGGTGATTTCAGAAAGAACCAACCAAATCACGCCATTCCAAAAACAGGTGATTAATGACAGATTGTGACAAATATTTGCGCGAAAATTCTACCAAATTCGTTTTTTAATTGAGGTTAGACTGGTTAGACTTAATACGTCACAAAATGGGTAAAGTTTACCAACTCCAAGGTTGTCGAATCTGAATGCGCCCCTGTGGCGCCCCTTTGAAAGTGAAATTTATACCAAGAAGGAAAAAGGGATAATTTTTCTTATTTTATATTTCCGTGTAGTTAAAGGTACATTTCCATTAAAGTAAAATTTTGCTTAAAAATATTTGGTAATATTTTACTTAATTATTACTTATAGTGCTTATCGCCAATTTTATACAGGGGTTTTTTCGGACGCTGATCTCGAAGTTGTTTTTTTGTAAATAAAATATTGCCGGCATGTAAAAAGTTATAGGTAATGTCCCTTGTAAATTGTATTGGTTAGTTTTTATTAACTGGTTAATCCGAACAATTTTGGACTACAAATTACAAATAAAAAAAAGTAAAATAAGTAAATTATAAAAAAGTTTTAAATTATTTTTTTTTGTGGTAAATTTCGCTATGAATTTCTTTGTAGTATATTTAAAGCAGCTCCAAAACATACATACATATATTATTCATTTTGCAGTTTTAAATAGTTTTAAACTACTCAATAAAGAAAACAAAAGTAAAAAAATCTTTACGCACAAGTTATAAATCAAAAAATCTTAATTAAAAACTATAATGATTTGGACAAAATTATCGCAACAGGTCGATTTTCTCCATAAGCTTCAATACAAAAAGCTTTAATTTAAATGGCCATAACTCTTTTAATAATTAAGTTATCAAGACAATTAAAAAAGAAAATGTTAAGGAAAGGTGAAGCTATAACTTTGGCCTTACCATTATTATGTACTGTTAACAATTCATCTTACAGGGCGATTAAAAGTTTTTGAAAAAAAACAACAATTTTTAATCTCTCTGTATGACGTGCTGTTAAAAGAAAGTTATAAATTTTGGGATGATAAAACATCAGAAATAAGTAAGGGTATAATTTACTTGCAATAATCACACAGGACGATGAAAATTTTTTTTTTTTGCCAAATACTTTTAATCATCCTGTAGAATGTTATTGTTAAAAGTAAATACCAAGGGTTACGCTAAAGTTATAGCTTTACCTTTTTTTAACTTTTTTTAATTGTCCTAATAACCTGAATATTAAAAAGATATCGCCATTTAAATTAAAGCATTTTTTTATCGAACCTTATGGAGAAAATCGAGCTGTTGCGATAATTTTGTCAATGAGTGTACTAAAAAAAACACTTGCACTTACCTTTTTCCGATGGATAAACGCGGTCTACAGCGACATAAACTTTCCATATTTCTGCCTCAATTGATTATTGATTAAAGGGAAAAAACGATGAATTAATTATTTCTTAATAATATACTATCTTCTCAGGTATTTACGAAAGGTTAAACTGATCTTTAAATCGATAAGACAATGACTTTTATACAGAAACCATTCAAAAACAAGTCGCAGTTTTTTAACTGAAAAAACAAACTAGGAGGTGTGTCAGCTACGTATATAATACGTGGTAAACAAATAGTAAAAATAAAAATAAAATTCACTAATGCGTATTTTATAACCACCGCGACCTTCATCAGTTTAGAATAAAACAATAACACATTTTTTTAGGTATATTATTTTAGGGAGAAATGAGATAACTACTGTAAATATTATGCGCACAGAATGATGACGAAAACAGCTTATATTTCGAAAATATTTTTTTATTTTTATTGGTAATTTGCGCATTAATCAAATTTGTATAAGACTGAACTTACATAATATCTTCAGTGTACAGGGTGTCAGGAAAATGTGGAAATCTCTCGCACACGTATGCAACAGATGAAAATAACACGACAAGTTCCTATAAAAATTTTCCGTTTAAGCCCCCTGCGGAGATATGATCCCCTAAAGGGAGCAGCTAGAAATCGATTTTTCGTCAATAACTTTTAAAGCGCTCTGTATAATTCTAATACGATGCCTACTAGTAAAGACCTCTTAAAATAGTGCCCTTGAAATTTATGTCGCTTCTTTAGTTTGCAAGGGACGGACTAGTTTTCGCACATTATTGATAATATTTTTTACGCCCTGTATGGTGAAGACACAAAAATATGTTTTTGAGCCTTGTCGTATTATTTTCATCTGTTCCATACGTGTGCGAGAGATTTCCCACATTTTTCCGGACACCCTGTATATTTTAAAGCAGAATTTTATAGTGATGAGTGATGTGTAATAGCATATACAGTGTGGTCCATTAAGTATGCAACAAATGGAAAACTTTTATATTTGCAATTTGTCAGAAAATTTTATTTTTCATAAAAGTTGGAATATGGTCCCAAATATAAGCAGTAGTAAGTTTTATTAAAAGTTAATTTATATACAGATGAGTAGGTCAAAAAAGTAAAAACTGCTTAAGAGTAGAGTACCCTTATTTTTAAAAATACAACAAAATGGTAAATAAAAAAGTTATGAGGAATTAAAAAGTTATGCCTATATAAATACCAAGTCAAGTCCTATTCAAAATTTTAAATTTTTTGAAAAAATTTGAATTAACCCTGTATGATACAGATTTTTATTGATTATTATCTGTTTCAATATTTATTTAAAGCAGTCTAAACCAACTGACTTTTAAACAAATTTGAATTTGTAAAATTGAACTGCATTTATATTTTTTTAGCTAACCGCTAACTCTAAGTTTATTGCAAGGATATTTAATAGGGCCCTAAAATTATACAAAATATGCTAATATTAAGGCAAATATACCATGAATAATAAAATGCGTATTAAAATTCTTTATTTACCTTGTAAAATTTTTGTTTAAATTTTTTATAAAAGTGTAGAACAGACAATTAACATTAAAAAAAATAAATTAATTAAAACTTGAATAGAAGGCCATGATTTGGTATTTAGGCATAATTTTTAATTTTAAATACATTTTTTATTTACACATTTCTTTTTGTATTTTTGGGAAATACGGGTACTTTACTCTTAAGCAGTTTTTATTTTTTTTGAACTACCCTGTATACCATAAAACTTTTAATAAAACTAACTACTGCTTATTGAGTTTAAATTAATGCACCAACTTTTATGAATAATAAAATTTTCTGACAAATTACAAATAAAAAGTTCCATTTGTTGAATACTTAATGAACCATAATTTAATATGGGAAAAAATAATGATAAAAAAAATATTTCTTTTAGTTAAATTTATTAAATGTTCACATACAATACAATTAAAGGGAGAATATAAAGGAGTTAAGCACTTTGCGAATTACACTGGCGATCAGTGGCATAGCTAGGTCAGCAGGGCCCTAGGTAAAGGCAATGATCTATATTTTTCAGATCATTGGGTAAAGGGACCACACGTCCCGATTTTAGCGGGACAGTCCCGCTTTTTGAAGGACTATCTCGCGTCCCGACGATTTCTAAAAATGTCCCGATATTTGGTGGGACTCGTTGTTAACAAAGGGAATACAAAAGGTTTTCGCGGATATGAAGACCTTTTTTGCTCTTCAAAAAATTTAGTAGACGAAATTTTTTTGCTCTTTAAAAGAATTCTGGAAAATATTTTTCAACTTATTTTTATTTCCAAGTGTTTCGATTTCTAATATTAAAAATGTGGTCACTTTAGTCCTGAGGCAAAAAACTAAAGTTGCAATTGCCGAGTAGAAAGAAAAAAATATTAAGAGCAAAACGAAAAAGAAGGTTTTCGTGTAATAAAAACAACTCTTATTTTTTTATATAAAAACCCGGGGGCCCTCAACTCCAAGGGGCCTCCATGAGCTTGGGGCCCGGGGCCATTGCCGCGCCTAGCCCAATAGTAGCTACGCCACTGCTGACGATATGGACTATTTACGCTGCTTTTAGGTATCTTACCTATACCTTATTGTTTTCTCGTTTTTTAACAGAGTGTTACAGAATGTTGTTTAGAAAATTTAAGGAAAGATTGTAGTATTGAAAATATAAAAGAAATATACATCAGTGTGCTTACTTTAAGTTCGCATCATATGGAAAACTTTTTTATTAATAATTTTACGAAAAAAGTTATTTTTTATAAAAGTTCTGAAAGGTCTTAAACTTAAAATGCATCCATTGGATATTAATTTTTTAAGTGGTATACGATGAGGTATCTTAAAAATACGAATTTTGCTTAAGAGGAAAGTGCCTATTTAATTTTTTTACGATACAAATATTATTACTTATGTATGTCGGATAAATTTAATCATCGCATTTTTTCTGACCTATTTTTAATACCAGGTGGTGTTATTACTTTCTAAATATTAAGTTAATTTTTGATCTACAAATAATTTTTACTCTTTAGTTTAGTCGCGTTCTCTTAATATGTGTTTTCTTATTTTAACCTTTTAAAAAGTCTGCTAACACGCATACCACTTATGCAATCTTATTGGGCATATACACGGTGAGGCATGCCTTTAAGCCTAATAACAATAAATAACTTTTAAAAATGCAAAATTGGCCATTTACCAGACAAAAAAATTAATAGGATAACGGTGAAAATTAAAGTTTGTACATTAGTGCATGCTTATTTCGAAATGTAATAAAGAATTATTGCAAGTTGCCTTATTACGCTCGGGAATTATTAATACTGGCCTTACTTAAATAGTGCTTGTACCCATAATTTAGAGTAATCTATCTCTTTGTTTTATGGCTCTGATACTAAGTCAATTCGCCAGTTCTCCCGTTTCAGTCATATAAGCTTCTCATAAAGAAACTCTGATATAAGCTATTGCTTATAAGCTTTCCCGGCTTTGTCCGTGAAAAATCTGGATAATCGAGCTCGAAAGTCCTAGACTTTCCTAGCATATGAATAAGGTACACTTGTAAAAATCAACAACAGCAATGAGCTTCTGAACATGCATAAATTGTGGCTGTCAAGCCAGAGGCTGCTACTGGTATCGCGCATAACCGTCACTTTCACTACTGACGTTTTTCCGTAAGGCATGCGCACCTCCTCGACCATACGAAGACACCATGTGTTCAACACCAAAACTTAAAAACTTCAGGCTTTAGGAATCTTCACTCACAGCGCTTAGCCCCAGAAGAATGAAGCCCCAATTTAGCGTGAATCTTTTCTCGATCCCCAAGGGTACAGCTACGCTCGTACGACGTCTTCAGTCGCATACCCAGGAAGTCTATGTAGACTTCTAC
Organism: Listronotus bonariensis; assembly: GCA_014170235.1. Taxonomy (NCBI): domain Eukaryota; kingdom Metazoa; phylum Arthropoda; class Insecta; order Coleoptera; family Curculionidae; genus Listronotus; species Listronotus bonariensis. The sequence continues at coordinate 100,936 of JACEGR010003447.1, forward strand.
GTAAACGTGAACCGCACTACTCGAAGACCGCGGAAAGAGTGTAGTTTAGATTTATTGCAAATCATGTTGACAGTACCATTAACCTAAAAAAAAATTAATAGATTTTCTTTATTGTTTTGTGTTGTAGGGTTTTGTTGTTTAACAGAAATGCTTTTAAAAAGCAAGGTTATACGTATTTTTACTTTTAAAAACTTTTCGTTTTTGTAGTCGGCAGCCGTTTGGTTAGACGAACAGTTCCGAAGTTAAAATAAGACCAAAATAAGACACGACCTAAAACCGACATAAATAAAACCAGGCATTATACTTATTAAGGGAGTCCTAATCCTACTTTGCATCTGCGCAAGCTCAGATGTCAAAATAAGGCCGGTATTATAAGTGTCTGGCCTTATTTCACTGTGCAATAATTCTGTAATATTTAACCCTGGGCCTTAGGTTCCGTTTATAGATAGGGTTGCCAGCAGGCGGATTCTTGACCGCTGTCTCGAGACGTAACGTATCGAGTCGCTACCGAATGGTGATTCTTAACTTATTTGAAACTCGATTTCGAGTCGATATCTCCAGCGTTCCATAACTAAGGCACTATCCTTATCAAATAAGTCTTTATCCTATTAATTATTTATGTAAAAACAAATGAGAAAATAAAGCTAAAAGGTTTCGAAAGGGATATCGAGAACTTGATACCGACCGAGTCGTCACCTTACGAGAAGTTAAGAATCCGGGCCCTGGTCTTAAGCATTACATTTTTGACCAAACCTCGTAGATGACTGATACAATTTTATATATGATGGTTGCTTTTTGAGTTTGGGAACATGCGGAACTTTTTATAAAAAGCAACTTTTTTTTGTAAAATAATAAAAAAGTTTCCCATATGACGCCAACTTACGTAGACACACTGTATAAGATATGTTACACAAGTAATAATTTACTGGGTTCGACCGTGGTTCGACCTTCGAACAGTTAGTCCCAGAGCTAGAGGGAACCCTTCATCGAGTAACGTTAGACGGGCCCGGATTCTTAACTTCTCGATAGGTGACGACTCGGTCGGTATCGAGTTCTCGATATTCCTTTGAAAACCTATCGGCCTTATTTTCTCATCTGTTTTTACGTAAATAATTAATAGAATAAAGACTTTTTTAATAAGGATAGTGCCTAGTTATGGAACTCGGGAGATATCGACTCGGAATCGAGTTTCAAATAAGTTAAGAATCACCATTCGGTAGCGACTCGATACATTACGTCTCAAGACAGCGGTTAAGAATCCGCCTGCTGTAAGGCTAGAAATTTGTATAGTGATGAGTCATAGCATGCTAAGTACGAAAATCATCACCTGGCAGGCATCAGCCGTGCACATCATCACCCTGTATATTTTTGAAAGTTTAAAAAATAATAAAGACAAAAAACTTGGAGGTGTAAGCTTGAAATTTTTCTAGGATTTAGTTCATTCGTAATAAGGTTTGAAAAAATTGACTGGCATTTTCGATGAGCACAAAGTACCTGCCAGGCGAACTGAAAGGTGTGGCTGATTTAGATGGCCATATTTTCAAAACTATAAGACATAGACATATCAAATGTGCTATTTTCTTGAAGCTCTTTTAAGATTTTTTTAATGGTTATATATATCACCAGTATCACCCTTAAAAATATCTTTAAAAGAGCTCTAAGAAAATACCACATTTAATATGTCTATCTCTCATAGTTTTGAAAATACGGCCATCCAAATCAGCCACATCTTTCAGTTCGCCTGGCAGGTACTTGTTCTCATCGAAAATGCCTGTCAATTTTTTTCAAACCTTACTATGAATGAACTAAATCCTAAAAAATGTCAAGCTTACAGCTTCAAGTTTTTTGTTTTTATTACTTTTTTAAACTTTCAGAAATATACAGGGTGATGATGTGCACGGCTGATGCCTGCCAGGTGATGATTTTCGTACTTAGCATGCTATGACTCATCACTATACAAATTTCCTTACAGGCCTAACGTTTACTCGAAGGGTTCACTAGCTCTTATACTAAGTACGGACGTTGCGTAAGGAATTACATAATTTTTCCCGGTGTGGCGGTTAGAGGATCTGTACGGGCGTTTTTACCTTCGGGGATCGAGTAAAGATTCACACTAAATTGATGGCTTCTTTTTCTGGGGCTAAGCGCTGTGAACAAAGATTTATATCAGCTGATGGTATTCTATTTGGTAGTGAACGACGGGGTATTTCTCAAATGGCGGGAAATAGATAGCCGTGCCATGGGAACTGTTAGTAGTGACCGAGAAGGGTATACGTAACACCAGTTGCTGTATTCCTTTTATGCTCCAGAACCGCCCAGAACAACACCATAAGTGTTCCTTTTCCAATTTTTTGACATTTTCTCATATTGTAGAACCGTTCTTGACACTGTTGACAGTTCAGAGAATAAATAAATTTGACATTTTCTGGTACTCTTTATGAATAATAAAGCATAATTTTAATAAAACTTAAGGGTAGCATTTGATTTTACCCCAACTTTTTTATGACCAACGAAAAGCATTTTTCATAAGCTTTCTAGAGAGGTGCCACAAAAGGGGTATTGCCATTTAAAATTTTAAAGCTACTGGGGTGCAACTTAAGGGGTTGATACAGGTGTTTCGAAATATACGTTATTTATATTTCCCGGAATTATAGAAACGGTATTTTTTTATTTTTTGATATTTGTTGTCGTTTGGAAAATATAGCCATTGTAAGATTTAAAAAACGCACCCTGTACAAATGTTCACTTTTATCTTCTGTAAAATAACAGCGTCGTTGTCGTTCTTTTATTCGATAATACTTAAATTTACATTCACATAGAATAAAATGATTGTTAATAAAAAATTACATTCGCAGGTGTACGTGAATCAAAATTCACATTTAAGCTCATCTCTACTAAGGTTAAACACACCAATTTCATGACGTCATCATTTACCGAAAAAATATGGTTTTTACATTTTAACCGTTAACAACCGTTGATAGGAAAAAATACGGCTCTAGTAGTCCAAACGAACCATTTCTACATTTTGAATTTCGAATTTGACAGTTTCTTGATTAACGAAGATGTCTTGTGCATTTAAACTTTCGAGATTTAATCCAGGAGTTTTTAAAAAGATTCTTTGTGTAGTTTTTATTTTGTTGTAAAGTTTTGAAATATTGGGAAAAAAGGTGTCAATTTATTGAATTACGTATATATTTAATAAGAAACTGGACACCCCATTGAAAAGACAACATTGGACAAAAATAAAGTGATTATACTCATATACCTACAAAATATGGTATTACTTCTACACTCCCGTATCATATAATCACACAGAAAAAAAAAAGGAAAAAGGTAGATATTTTCGACGATATTACTATAGATTAAAAATAGGATATATACTGTATAAGTAAATATTTAAAGGTATGGTAACAGTTTAATAAACGGTGTTTTGCTATTTTAAGGGTTTTTTAACAATTATTGATACATACATATTTTAGACACTTTTCTACATAAAACGTAAGTGGCGCACATCCAAAATATTCCGTTTAAAAAAAATATCAGTAAAAAAACTTAAGGGACCGGGGAGTGTAAAGGGGTGCTGGGCGGGGTAAAATTGGCAAAACAAGTTAATGAAACTGAACATCACATGTAAAATTAAGTAAAAATTAAATTTTTTCCACTTATTTTTGAGAATAAAGATAAAAATATGATAAATATAAAATTGTTAATTCATAACCTAAAAGTGGGAAGAAAAACGACTAAAAACATCAGTTATACCATGCTAAATATGGAAAGGATTTGGCAACATCGGAAGGGTCTGATTCTATTTATGAGTGAATAAAAGAAAGAATTCACACAAACTGGATTCATAAAC